>JANIIA010475736.1:0-16984 GCA_027478495.1 Erythroxylum alaternifolium | reverse complement strand
ACTATTATGTTGAACTCCTATTTTATTGAATTGAATGCAATTGTCTTTGTTGATTGCTATTTTTAATTGTCATCTTGCAACAAATTGAGAGAGTGAGTGAAATGAAATTTATGTAGGATTGTACAATGAGAGTTGGTGACTTATAGACTAGCAATCATCATGTTAATTGAATAGTTAGAAGAGAGATCTCGACTAGTCAATTGATCACCTATATGATAATTTGATAACTAATTGAATCGGTAGAGTCATTGGGTAGGTTGAGAGATCGTTCAATTGATTCCCGTTAATTCGATTAGGGATAAATAGTTACACCTTGAGAGAGGGTAACTAGTACATTCAAAAATCTAGGGTAAGACATAATTCAATCGATAAAATAGGAGGGAGATAAAGTAAGAAAAAAAGTAATCTCTAGTATTTAGATTTTTGAATTTAAATTTTCTGTAATTTCGATATTGTCCATTGTTTACATTAGTCTTTTAATTTTAATTTAATTTTTCAAATTATTTGCATTTCATAATTTAGTTTCTTAAACAACGTTATGTCTAAATTAAGCAGTGTCTAGACATCAATCCTTGTGGGATCGATATCCACTCTTTTTATTACAAATCACGGTCCGTTCGCTTGCAATTTTTGAGTGTAAAATAAGTAGATAAGCTTTACCATCAACATGAATCTCTGTAAAAATATTGGCTTATCATTCATATATCAAGTGCCAACCTCTAAAACCTTATGCTCCTATTTCAATGAGTCACATTTAAAGATGAAAAACCATTTTGGATTGATTAGAGTTTCTATTAAACCCATCTTTCTCTAGTATATCAAATTTGGTTTTAGTAAAGTATGATATGGTACTATTACCGGTCAATATTGGGTACTATTTTGGGTCATTTTGAAGATTAAAAAATAGCCACTAAATTTTGTAGATTTGTAAAATGAACCCTCAATATATTGCATTTTATAGTTTTTAACTTTACCATGTCTTAAAATTTATAATAATATAAATTTATTGTAATAATTATCTCTTTATTTCTATTAATATTATTTTTGTATATTTCCAATTCTCATACAAATATAAAACTAAGAATAATATAAATTGCTTAAAATGTTATAAATTGATTGTATCAAAATATCAAAAAATAAAAACAATATAGGTCCATAAGCATATCAAAAAAAGTTTATGTCGAAGAACATAATAAAGTAGAAGCAAAACATGAAATAAAAAAAATTACATTTAAAAATTTTATATTCATATTACATATAAAGAATTTAATACATACTTAAAATATAACTGAAATTAAAAGAATAGAGAAAAATGAAAAACCTGTAACTTCATTCCATAACATATTCGCTCAAATTGCATTGAAATTTATTTTTATTGAGTACTAAATTCTCATCAATAAGAAGAGTCTCATCATCATCATTATTGAAACTCAATGCATCGAATAACGTATCAATACTTTCCAATATAAGATTATTTTCCAAGTCACTCTCATCTATAAAACTGGATTCCTCAAAAGTCTAATTTGTTGAAAGATTGATATTATCAAGATAAATTGGATTTATAGAATTACTTATTCTGTTAAAAGTCCTAATAAACAAATAAAATAAAATAATTAAAAAATATAAAAATTATATTCAACTTAATAATAATAACAACAACATACCTTTGTTGAAGCTCTAAGTTGCACCAAACAAATACCAAATCATTTAATCTCTTGTATTTTAATATGTTTCTTTCTTTGTAATGGATGAATTCAAATTTGCTCCAATTCCTTTCGCAGCCTTTTGTAATCACATATTGACTAAGAATCTGACTAGCAAACTTTTGTAATTCTAAAATACCACTTTCAAATTAGTTCCACTAAGCAATTATAAGACAACAAAAGTAATTTTATTAACAAAAAGAAGTGATGATTAATTTTAAACAAATAACCAAAAGTGAACAAATATATACCTAGATTAAGTTTATCTTTTTATCTTATTACAATAGGAACTTCTAAATCACTACACTTGCCACTATTTTTAAGTTAAAAAGATCTTGCATCTTCTCATGTGAAACAATTATTGTGATAGTTAATAATATTTACTTATTAACTTTAGCTTTCTTTGTAAACCTTGGTTTAAAATAGACAATTGAATTCAAAAATGCCCCAGGCACAAGTGACAGAGAGTAAATTTATCTTTCTCATATTTCATTAAAGATTGCAAATTAAGGCATGTACAAGTATATTATTGCTTCCTTCATGCTTTTCATAGCATCATAAAAGTAATTCATTGTAACCCTCTAGTCACTTCAGCCAGACAAAGTACTTCCATCAAAGGCTCACAAACTCAAACAAAAAACTAACATTGGTCACCAAACTCATAATCTTTAAGCATAATCTTAGAAAACTTTATTCTAGTATTATACCTAACTGCTATGATGATTTCAATATGAGCTATAGGATTGGGGATATAAGTTATAAAAGAAACTACTCCCTTCCATGTAATTTTTAATTAAATTTTTTCAACACACAAACACTAAACAAAAAGTGAAAAGACAAAAAATAACTGAAAAGAAACTAATTACAAACAAATATGTACAAAAACCAATTAAAATCAAGAACAAAAACTAAAACACCACACTTCCAAGAAACGATGCCAAAATTGACGTAACACCTCATAACACTACTCAAAATAATTAGACCTATAACTATAGTAGTGGTGAGTCTAGGTCAATCTCACAGAGAGTGCATGTAAAGCTTTTGAAATGAAAAGAATCGGTGTTTAGTTTTATAGGGTGTTTTGGTTGACTTTCAAATAAGAAAATAAAATAACATTAAAATAATGAAAATAAATTAAAGAAAACATTCAAAAATGGTGAAAGTAATGAATTCGTTAAGGACTTGGTCATTGGTTCAATCTCAACCTAGCAACAATTAATCATATTTCATTGAATTGTTGTTCTCATACCTCTCCTGGCAACTATTAATCTTAGGTTAACAATAAGCTCCGTTAAACCTGATTTTCCCTTAGACCTTGTTTAATTAAAAAGAGCTTGTTAATTAAACGTAGCTATCAAACAACCTAGAATAAGCTCTCTAGATTTAATTAGACAGTCACCTTACTAGTTAGGAAAACAGATTAATTAAGGAAATAAACATACAAGCTCGGGTCATTTAACCTAGGTTACATTATCCTTAATGGTTCAAAACCATTAGTAACTACAAATGAATCTCATCATATCAATTACAGATTATATTGAAGATTCTAGCAATGGGTACGTAAAAACAATCAAATAGAGCATTTAATCATTCTTACATAACACCCAAACATTAAATATAGGATAACATAATCTATCCTAAAGATAAAGAACAATAGATAATGAGATAAATGCTTAATCGAGTTCCTCAGTGTCAATATCACCTCCAAACCAGCTCGAGAAAGCCTAACATTCCATGGGTCTCTAAAGGTTGAAAGCTTTGTCCTTCTGTTGCCTCCCGAAACCCATTGAATGATTCCTCAAAACTTTCATAACATTTTTGTCATGAAAAGATGTATTTATACTGAAAACCAGGTTTTCAATTGAGCTAGCATGATTTCAAGAGTGTGCATATTGACTCACGACCAATAATGGCCTCCTCGTGAGCCTCCTTTGCATGGGTGTGACAAGGAGTGTCATGCCCATACAACTTATGTCATGGCCATAAGATATGTTTCACACCCATGACGCATTTTTCATAGCCGTGAGAGATGTTTTATCGCCATAACAAAATCATGCATGGTCGTGAGCCATTGTTCTTCAACATACACTCTTCATTTTTATGTCTTTCCTTGTCTTTTCTTCTTTTAATCCTTCTTCTTCTTGCTCATGAAGACAAATGAGTGTGAATCTCAAAAAGACGATTCAAATATAGTGCTTTCGACTCATTTTAGCTCTTTTTTCTTCCAAATTGTACCTCAAACCAAATATGAACTAAAGTGAATGTCTTAAGCATTTCATATCTTTAATCACTAAGTGTTATATGATAAATGTATAATCAATTAAGCATATTTCAAGGACTTCTCATTAATTTCCTTACCTCTAACAAATCTCTTAGTCAAAAACATGCCTTTTATATTTGATGATACAAGTTTATCTACATTTAATAGATTGAAGGAGGCACCAATTTTAGCACTAATCTTAACGTCATCGGATTGGTCATTACCATTTGAAATCATGTATGATGCTAATAGCCAAGCTGTGGGTTGTGTGTTAGGCCAATGGAAGGAAAAAGGCTACATGCAATTTATTATACAAGTAAGACATTATCGAGGGCCCAACTAAATTACACCACTATTGAAAAGAAATTGCTAGTAATGGTGTTCGCATATGACAAGTTTCAATCTTACCTCTTAAGTATAAGGTGATCATTTTTATCGATCTTGCAGTTCTTAAATATCTCTTTGCTAAGAAAGATGCAATATTAAGGCTTATCCGATGGGTGTTACTTTTGCAAGAATTTGATATTGAGATTAAATACAAGAAGGGAGAAGAAAGTACGGTAAATAACCACTTGTCATCATATCTCGAAGGAGGGGAAATATCTTAAAGTGAGGAAATTAATGAACAATTCCCTGATGAAACCTTGATGTTGCTAAACTACCTTGTGTTACCATGGTATGCTGATTTAGCAAATTATGTTGTTGGTTGTATACTTCCCTTAGATTTTTCTTATCAATAGAAGAAACGATTCTTATACGAGTGTACTTATTATTTTTAGGACGAGTCAATCATTTATAGGACATGTGCAGATAGAGTGATAAGGAAATGTGTTCTAGAGGAAGAAATGTTAGACATACTAACACAATGTCATGAATCTATCTATGTTAGAATTGTGGAGTGCATAAGATGGCAGCATTAATCTTAGAATGTGGTTTTACTGGCCAATTCATAGATGCTCAAGATTTTGCGGCATAATGCGATAAATTCCAAAAAGTGGGGAACATCTCAAAAAGAGATGAGATGCCATTGTCTAACATTCTAGAAATGGAAGTGTTCGATATATAGGGACTAGACTTCATAGACGTCTATATTTTATTCGGAGTAGAATATGTGTCATAATGGGCTGAAGTAATGGAAAATCCAGCAAATGATTGAAAAGTGGTGCATAAATTTATTAAAAGATTATTCATTCAATTTGGAGTGCCATGAGCCATAATTAGCAATGGAGGAGCACATTTTTGCAATAAATCTTTTGATGCTCTTCTTAGAAGATATGGAGTCCACCATGTTGTTTCCACTTCGTTCCACCCACAAAAAATTGGATAAGTGGAGATCATTAGTCACAAACTTAAAAGAATATTGGAGATGATGGTAGGTAGTTTGAGGAAGGTTTTGGCATTAAAACTAGATGATGCTCTATAGGCCTATCAAATCACCTTTAAAACTCCAACTAGTATGACCCTATTTTGGCTTATTTATGGTAAATCTTTTCACTTACCTATAGAGTTAGAGAATAGAGCATCTTAGGTGACAAAAGCCTTAAATTTTGATTGGAATCAAAAGGGTGAGAAAAGACTTCTATAATTGAATGAACTCGATGAACTTAGAGTGAATGCATATGAGAATGCCAAGTTGTATAAGTAAACAGTTGAGAAATGGCATGATTCTCATATCAAGAAAAGGGAGTTCAAGGTAGGAGATGCAATTTTACTATATGATCCGAGATTGAAGTTGTTTCCTAGACAACTCAAATCAATATAGAGTGGACCTTTCAAAGTAACCCATGTATTTGCGTGTGGAGTGTTAGAATTGGAAAACCATAATAAAGAAACCTTTAAAGTTAATGAACAATGATGTAAACTTTATTTCAGAGGATTTTTTTTCACTAGAAAGAGAAGTAATTTATTTTCTTTTAATTTATTAAATAATTTTTGAATAGTGAAAGGTCAAGCTTATGACCATAACTTAGCATGTTACATAGTTAGGTTTTTCTTAAATTTTATTATGAAAATTCTTATTTTAATATGTTTGGAGTGATTTGGATTGTTAAGTTTCATATTTCTGAAGTTATTACAGGTTTGGGAACAAGTTTCGGGGGATACATAAGGTAAAACAAGTGAAACGGGACAAAGTAGGATAATTCCAGCTATGCCATGTTTATGGATGGCAAGGTTTGTAGCATTCTATCATGATCGTGAAGGGTCATGATTATGATAGACTAGGCTTATCAAGATTGCGACCCTTCATGATCTTCATAAGTAGGTATGAAGTAATTTGTGCCCCACATCTCTTAGACCCTATTTTAACCCTCTTTTCTAACCTTAACCATTTAAATACCTCCTTTCTCTTCTTCCACATCTCACATTCTCTCTCTAAACTTGCCGCCACTTTCAAAGCTCCCCACTTCTCCCAAATCTCTCTTCACTCTTACTTGGCTTTTACTATTTTCGTTTTTCCTTCACCTATATTATCATTTCTTTTACACAAATCTAGTGATTTC
This sequence comes from Erythroxylum alaternifolium, assembly GCA_027478495.1. NCBI lineage: Eukaryota > Viridiplantae > Streptophyta > Magnoliopsida > Malpighiales > Erythroxylaceae > Erythroxylum > Erythroxylum alaternifolium. The sequence continues at coordinate 10,520 of JANIIA010475736.1, read as the reverse complement.
CACACAAAATAACATTTTTTGAGTAGGTATTACAAGATTTCTTTACACTTTTCTCACTCACATTTTTGGGGGTTATTATGTTTTTGTTTGCAAGTTATATATTCACTACTAACTCTAAGAATCAAGCAAGTTGCCAAATTCTCAACACCAATTCGTGCCCCACATCTCTTAAACCCTATGATACCCCTCTTTTCCAACCTTGGCCATTTAAATACCTCCTTTCTCTTTTTCCATATCTCATATCTCTCTCTAAACTTGCAACCACTTCCAAAGCTCTCCACTTCTCCTAAATATCTCTTCACTCTTGATTTTTTACTATTTTCTTTCGTCCTTCATGTAGATTATCATTCCTTTTACACAAATATAGTGGTTTCCATACAAAATAACATTTTTTGAGTAGGTATTACAAGATTTCTCTACACTTTTCTCTCTCATATTTTTGGGGGTTATTATTTTTTTGTTTGCAAGTTATATATTCATTAACAGCTCCAAAAATCAAGTAAGTTGCCAAATGCTAAACACCAATTCATGCCCCACATCTCTTAAACTCTATTTTACCCCTCTTTTCTAACCTTGAACATTTAAATACCTCCTTTCTCTTCTTCCACATCTCACATTCTTTCTCTAAACTTGCAGCCACTTCCGAAGCTCTCCACTTCTCCTAAATGTCTCTTCACTCTTACTTGGTTTTTTACTATTTGCTTTTGTCCTTCACTTAGATTATCATTCCTTTTACACGAATATAGTTATTTCCACACAAAATAACACTTTTTGAGTATGTATCACAATATTTCTCTACCTTTTTCTCTCTCACATTTTTGGGGGTTATTTTGTTTTTGTTTGCAAGTTATATAGTCACTAATAGCTCCAAGAATTAAGCAAGTTGCCAAGTTCTCAACACCAATTCGTTCCCTACATCTCTTAAAATCTATTTTACCCCTTTTTTCTAATCTTAACCATTTAAATACCTCCTTTCTCTTCTTCCACGTCTCACATTCTCTTTCTAAACTTGAAGCGACTTCTAAAACTCTCGATGTCTCCCAAATCTATCTTCCCTCTTACTTATTTGTTTTACTATTTTCTTTCATCCTTCACCTAGATTATCATTCCTTTTACACAAATCTAGTGATTTCCACACAAAATAACATTTTTTGAGTAGCTATTACAAAATTTTTCTACACTTTTCCCTCTCACATTTTTGGGGGTTATTGTGTTTTTGTTTGTAAATTATATATTCACTAATAGCTCCAAAAATCAAGCAAGTTGCCAAATTCTGGAAGCAAAATTTTTAGGGGATGGTTCATATGATAGAGCTAAGGATTTTTGAGCACCTTTTTCGAACTTTTTTAGAAGAAGGTATAAGATTTCGAACCCTTCATTTGAGAATTGTTATTGCATAATGATATTTTGATTTCACTATCTTAGAAAATCTAGATTTGAAAGAAATGATTGGGACTTTGAGGCAAATATTCGTTGGGAAAATTTTATTCATTTTGATTTTCTTGTGTATGAGGATTTAACCCCTTGAATTTTAACAACTTTATATTTGAAGATGCGGTAATTAGACAATTTTTGGTCTAGATTGTAGGGAAACCCTTATAATTTGGACTATTATATTATGGAAGAAATTTGTGGGTTTTGAAATAAAAAATATTAAAAACCATGTAAACTTTAATGTTGATCAATACTGGAAGAAATTAACAGGGTTTGATGACTTTTCTGTGAGAAATGCATAGAATAATATTATTCTTAGTCTGGAACATTTGTTATTGTATAAATTTATATGTCAAACTGTTTGTGCCAAAATCAGGGTAATAAGTTTTCTTATAAAGATTTATTCATACTTTGGTGCGTGGTTCATAAAATTCAAGTTTGTACATCAACCCACATTTTTAAACCATAGTTGCTTGTCTTAATAATAAAAGTAGCTATCTTAGCATGAGTTTCATTATTACTACACTTACTCAATTTTATGGTGTTTTTGTTGAGGGACTAACTGTTGTTTTTCCTGAATTTTTAAGTCATGCACATTTGAGGCGAGCTGAGATCTTAGAGGTCATAAAATGTCATTCAAAGATATTGGATCGAAATCACAAGTGAAACATAATACTGGACAGTTGAGCACTAGTTTCGCTCTAGCACAACACCAATAAGAAATCTCATCCAGTGAAGAAACTGAGGAGGATGAAGAGGAAGGATGGGAGAAAGTGTTTAACCTTGTGACAGAAAATAATAAGAGTGTCGTGGATCGGCTGAGCACAATAAAGGCACAAATGAAGGAGCTCGTGCACAATCAACGTCAATAGTGCATGACATGAAGAAAATACTAAAGTATTTTACTGTTCAAGGTGTTCAGAATCCATTTCCCACACCATCACCACCTGAATCTCCACAAACATTCATGCTCTAATCTTTTCTTTATTGTTATTTATTTTATTATATGTATTTTTTTGTTTCTCACATTGAGGAAAATGTTTTGTTTAAACACGGAGACCTTCTTTCCTTAGCATATCATATGCATGTATGTGAAATTGGCATTTGCATTATGTTAGTTTTGGTTAGATTGACATTGTGTGAACATTTTGTTGCTTGATTTCTAAATTGTGTGAATGTGTCAATTGCATGAATTGAATGGAATTAGTTTAACTTTGAACATATTCGCTCAAATTGTAAAAACATAGCAACTTATGAATTTTATGTTATAAGTGTGCTTGGGATGAATATGCTTGTTAACTAGAATATGACACATATTCTTTCACTTTAGGAAACTTTTTTTTATATGTGCTTAATTAATTATGCTTTTACTTCATAACACTTAGTGTTTAATGATATGAAATGCTGAAGAAATTTACTTTAGTTCATATTTGGTTTTAGGTACAATTCGGAAGCATAAAAGCTAAAGTGAGTTGAAAGCACACTCTTTGAATTGTCTTTTTGCAATTCAAACTTGTGTTCATGGAGTAATAAGGAGAAGGATTAGAGCAAGAGGAGATAAGAAAATACTTAAAATGAAGAGCATATGTTGAAAAAATCAAGAAAGAAGAGTGCAGAAAATTGTTTACGACAAATTTTTCAAGGGCGTGACAACCATTTGGAAAGGTGTGACACCAATACACGCCCGTGCAAAGGAGACTTACAGCTGTAAGCCTTGAAAGAGGCCATTCATAAATATAAATCAACCATACACTCCCTTGACATTGAGACAGTTGTCCTAAAAAGCTAGTTTTAAGTATAAATATATCGTTTTGATGGCGAAAACATTATGTTTTCATTTTAGGGAAAAGCCAAAGAGTTCTTGGGAGAAAAAATCAAAAAGGAAATGAAGCTCACACATATGGAGAGACCCATGGAGGGCTAGACCATCTGATGCCAGTTTAAAGGTGATATTGATGCCGATGACTCGGTTAAGTATTCCTTCCATTATTTTTGCTGTTCTTTCTCTCTTTAGGAATCGTTTAGGTTATCCTTTACATATGGATTTGGGTTTTATAAATGAATGATTGTATTTCTTGTTATCATTCGATTGTTTGTGCATGGACCCATTGATATAATTTCAATATAATTCGTAATTATTATATTAGAGATTCATTTGTAGCGAATTCATAATCATGAAGGATAACATAACCTAGTTTAAATGACCCAAGCATATGTGGTTGTTGCTTATATTGGTCTATTTTCCTAATTTGTAATATGGTTGTCTAATAAAATCTATAGATTATATCCTAGGTTATTCAGTAGATAGGTTTAATTAATGAGTGTCTCTTAATTAAACACAACCAAAAGAAAAGTCGAGATTAATAAAGCTTATTGTTAATATACAACCAATTGTTGCTAGGAGATGTTTAAGAACAATAAATTAATGAAGTATGTTCAACTGGGTGTAGGCTGAGATTAAACCAAAGAACCGGACTCCCAACGAATTCATCACTTTCATCATTTTCAAATGTTTTCTTTAATTTGCTTTTGTTAGTTTAGTTTGATTTTATTTTCTTATTTTAAAACCAATCCAACCCTCCCTCCAAACCTAAACATTGATTATTTTCATAATAAAACCTAACCGAACACTCTTTGTGGGATCGACCTATACTCACCACCACTATAGTTGTAGGTCTAGTTTATTTTGCATAGCATTACGACACGCTTACGGCAGTTGTATACATTTATGATTATAGTCAATTAAATTGGTTAGCATCATTATTACCCTTTTCTGAGAGTGATTGACCAAAACAATGAGGTAGGCTAAGAAAATGTGATTAATTAAATAAATAAATAAAATTCGTATTCTACTAATCCTTTTCATGAAAATTGGGTTAGGCATAGAGCTTGTAGCCAATTAAAAGTGTGATATAGCCGAGTAACTAGAGGCATTCATGACAAAATGTTTGTTTATGTGTCAAAAGGCTAGAATGACCCTCTAACGAAGCTAAACAAATAACGTGACCTTGTTGAGTAACCAGGATTCATTCATGATAAGGTGTTTTCCATGTTTCAAAAGACTAGGTTATCATTAAAGAAACTATAAAAGTGGTGTTATAATAAATGAAACTTACTGATCTCTTACAAATAGCAAGAATTTTCATGAAAGGATACCTAGTGATACTTTGCCTTTTTCATTGATCACTAATCATAAATGCATGCTTACAAGTGTCATAGGTATATGAATAGGGTGTTAATATTTTGATTGATATGTATATTCAAATCAAATTACTTAAAGATGAAAGGAATAAGTTAGTATATTGGCACTTTTTGAGAGATTGATGTTTGAGGTTAAGTTAATTCCATAAGATTTGATGCCATTGTATCATTATTGCATGTTACATGATTGTGAGGTTATATGTTTTGCTTGAGGAAAAGAAAAGGTCTAATTGTGGAGATGTTGATAAGTGTAGATTATAGTATGTTTTTCTAAGTGTTTAAGTTTGTTTTTAAGCATTTTTTAGATGATTGTCATATATATAGGCTTAGAATTATGTTCTTGTTAATGTTTGTATGTGTTATAAGTGTTTTATTAGTTTAGACCATGAATTTGATCTTAATTTTATGTTAAAGAATAGAGAAGATACTGGAGGCATGAAAGCCTATTACAAGGCATGCAGGCATGTTATAATCCCCTCACTATCCTGATAAGAGAAGATGATGAACATGTATAGAGCCTCTATCATGATTGTAACATTCCGTTTCCATATTAAGGGTTGGAACTCTATATTTCTGAAAACGAGGGATAGAAAAGAGAAGTTAGAAAATGCATTTCATGTTCATGCATATTATTAGCATACACATGCGTGAATTTGATTGTTTTACACATATTGTAATGAATGTTCATACACTCATTTGACATTTTTCAGGTATAAATGATTCTAATGTGAATATGATGTGAATAGTAAATGTTTTGTGTTAAAAATTGATTTGATGAACTATATTATTGATTTAGAAATTTTGGTGAAATTTTGGGAGATTTTTGATATTTATGAGAAATTTTAGACTATGAAAAATGCTAAGTGGCAAGACAATTGATAATGGTTGTAGAAATAAATATCAAATGGTAGTAGGAATTTTTGATAAGTGACATTAGAATTTAATGACAAGTGTCATTCAAAATTGGGAGATAATTGGATTAGAAATTAGAGACAAATATACTAGTTACCAAAAAGGAGATAAATGGAACTATGGGGAAGTGACAAGTGTCACTACTACACACCACTCATCCTTCACGATTCATTCATCTTGAAAGACTCTCTCTATTGTCTTTCACTATTACTAAGTGCCTTCTCCTCCATTTTCTTCATATTCTTTTCTCCATTTATGATCATTTCACTCTCTTTTACCTCTCCATGTTGAATTTTGTTCTCATCCTTCACTTGCTACTCCCATTTCTGTTATTTTCTCCATCTTATTACTAAAAGACCTAACCCTTCCATCTTGGAAGATGATGATTGTGTAATAGAAGAAAGCTAGGGTTAAGTGATATTTTGAAGATCTTGAAGTTATACAAGTAAGTATCACATTGTTCTCTATGATTTGTTGAATGAAACATGTATGGTGATAGTTAGGGGTTAAATGATTATAAAAAGGTGAAATATATATGTTGAACTGTGAGTGAAGAAATGAAGACACTGATGTACTGATTTTCTGTAGCACCCCACTTCCATCGAGCATGTATCCATACATCCTGAAGATATTCGGACACACACCCTATGAAAGTAGTGTACTAGAACAGTCAAACAATTAAACTCATTGAAAATATTTCTCGCTTCAAACATCACACATATATTACCAAAAACCACTAATCAAATTTGGGCCCTTTTTTTATAAACATCAAAGTCACAATTGTTGTTATACTCATTGAGCAACCTAATTTACAAACATTTTCAATTGGGAAAGTCATTACAAAATAGAATTTATTTACATACAATAGTCCAATATTTGTGGAATACATTCTTTAAGACAAAAATAACAGAAAATATATGCAGACGACAACTAATCTTGACCTCTATCTTTTATCTAAATGTAGTGGTTAGACTCCAATTTGTCTAGCTGGATATCTCCCTGAGCCTGAAAAAATGTTGCAATATTGCAATGAGTGGACCATCCTCGATGGTTCACTCAATCACATTACACATCAATTCATGTAATCACGTAAATCACATCATTTCAGTAATCATCATATTGAATCACATACACTTCATATTCCCTTAATTCATATTTCACATTTAGAAATCATTTAGAATATTTATTTCAATCATTTAAATCATACATATCAAATGCATATGCAATGCTCATAAGGCTCACTTTCAACTGTTATTGTTTTGAATGAGTGGCTGTAATTGTCTCGTATCCATTATTGATACCGGCCTCATTAATAACTATCTCTTATCCATTGGGGATACAGGGCTCATTTTACTTAGTGAGCCAAAGGCTCTTACCACATTCTGAGCTTTAAACTCTTTTTCAATTTCTAAACTTTAAGCTCTTTTTCAGTGGCTACTCCGGTCACAACAGCCTTTATCTTTCATGCATTCAGGTAATGAAATGCACTACATTCACATATTTTCAAACAGTCACCAGTGCTTAATTTTTCTCATTCACATTCACATATATTCATCGGATACAAGTCCGACATTCAACAATAACATTTACAATCATTTATTTCAGTCCAATTCACATACAATAGGCACTTCCTATGTTCTCACATTTATCAAACTCCTCAAACTATTAATGTCTGAAATTTTATCAATCACATTCACATTTAGTAGTAATTAAATACAGAAATTTAAAACAAAACAAATAATGAAAGTGAGACTATCTAGGTCAACTCACAAATGCTCCTTTTAGCTTATTGCCTTGAAGTCCCGGCAATGTCTGGAAGTGGTCACTCGATGTGCTCCTCTATATGCAATCATATACATTTATATGTCACTCACGTGCATTTTCATAAGAATAATTAGTTATAAATACATTTATGAATGTATCATGTATCATACATGTTTAATGACAATTTCTCAGGTATGTTTCTTTAATACTCTTTATAAACAATTTATAACACCTTCAAAAGATTCTTTTAATCCTTAATACCCCTTTTCACTTTAATCCTTTAATTCAACATCAATTAAATTCATTTAAAAACTCATTTTAACCTTAATAATTCATATGGAAACATCCTAGCCTTTATTAGTATGAAAATCACTCAAAAATAACACCCTTTGCATATCCTCTCGGGGCACGATCGTGCACCTGCACGATCGTGACCCTTGCTGAGAAAGATGAAAGTCGCAATCATGCATTTGCACAATCGTGACTCTCCTAAGAAAGGAAGAAAGTGTGACTTTCATCTTTCTCAGCAAGGGTCACGATGGTGCCTTGCTGTGTTTTTCTTCCTCCTTTCTTCTGTTTATCCGAAACTCATATACATTTTAACACCAAGTTCACTCCAATTTTCTAGATTACTTGACCACAAACACAACATCATTCCATACTCATTCACATACCAATTTGTTTTCATGAAAATATCAAACTCTAATCAATTGATTAAACCTCTTCAACTATATAATATCATTTATGAACCCTATCCTTTTCCATAACATGACATCCATTTTATCAAACACTTCATTATTCAAATTCTATCATTTACAATTGATGACCTCTTCATTTTTACTTCAATTTCAGTTCAGTAACATTAATACATCACTTAACAATTCATGATTGTTCATAAACCCCAAAATAGTACCTATTCCATATTTTTCCATATCATATGTTCTGCATTTTTTTCCAGATTTTCTTAAGAAAATTTTGGGTCAGATTTGTGTGACCATTATGATCTAGAGAATGAGGTATTTAGACAACACCTTCTCATAATAAAATGTTCCAAAATGTCTTAAGTGTCTAATGACATCAATTTCATGCATTTTGGTTTAGTATCATGCAAGTTATAATAAAAAATCTACAGACTATTTTCATAGCTCGACAGAACACAATTCTCAACTTCAAGCCAAATTTCAAGACTCTTAAGGACATATTTCAAATTCGATTCCCTCATAAAAAATGTATCCATATGTCTTTAGTTTGCTATAAATTAAAATTCATCCAATTTGGATATTCACAGGTCAAGTTATGTTCAAAATACAGATGCATGTTCAATAAGAATACTGTATATAACATGCTCCAGCTCACTTCATTGCTAAAATCCTTCATCTTGTTAATCATATCACTGAATTTTCTTCTTCCTTCACCACCCACACATTCATCCACATCATTCACACATGCATCAATCCATAAACATGGAAACATACACCACTCACGCATGCATACAATTTACAAATATTAAAACCTCATCTTAATATCATTTACGCTGCCCATACAACTTTAAGCATCACTTACTTTAAAAAAATTTCAGTAGTTGAGAAGGGTTAGAAGAGATTTCGGTGGATGGAGAAAAGACAAAAATAGAGAGAAACAGAACAAAATATGTAATAGAATGTTTTCTTTGCAAGATGTAATGTAGGTAAAATGCAAAAGTTACGTGTTTAAGTGATGGATGAGAAAGAAGGAAGATGGTGTTTTCGGTGGAGACAAAACAAAGGAGCTTCAGAAACTTTCTTACCCAAAAACGTGACTAGGTGGATCCATCCCTCATTAACACATGTCCTTTGGCATGTCTTACACTTGTCATCCATTTAATTAGCACATATGTCACTTACTAATTGCTCCACTTGTCACACATTAATTGATCCATTTTCACTCCATAATTAGTCCATTTGTCAATTAATTCTATTTGTCTCTTATTTCTATATTTTTCTTAGTCCAAAATAGTCCAAAATTTTGATAACTTTCCAAAATATCTAAAATGTCTCCAAAAATGCGAAATTAATTCTAATACATACCAATTCAATTTTCAAGACAATTAATCCATAATTCACACTTTAATCACATAAAAAATCATTTATACCTGGAAAATGTCAATGAATGCATGTACAATTATTTTCATGAGCGACAACTTTATTCATGTGTATGTGTATGCCATATAATGCATGAAATGCACTTGTAAATTCTCAATAAACTCTCATATATAGTATAGGGTTCTAACCCTAATCATGGGATAATGAAATGTTACAATTCTCCCCTCCTTAAGAAATTTTGTCCCCGAAATTCTTACCTGATTCATGAAACAGGTGGGGATATTACTTTCTCATATGCTCTTCTATTTAGAAAGTCACTTCCTCACTAAAGTTATTTTTCCATAGGACTTTCACCATTTTCCCAATTCCTCAATTGTTTTGTCTGATATTCCACTATCTTGATTGGCTTCTTAACATAACTTAGATTACTAACAATTTCAATCTCTTGAGCTGGTAATACATGCATCAGATCAGATCTATACCTCTTGAGCATGTTCACATGAAAAACATTGTGTATCTAAGACATTTCACTCGATAAGGCTAATCTGTATGCCAATGGTCCTACCCTCTTTATAATCTCATAAGGACTAATATACCTAGGGATTAACTTGCCCTTCTTGCCAAATCTCAACACTCCTCACCAAGGCTAGACTCTCAGAAATACTTTGTCTCCCACACTGTATTCTATATCCTTTCTGTGATGATCAACATAACTCTTCTGTCTATCTTGTGCTGCTTTTATTCAACTTCGGATCAATTTTACCTTATCCACAATATCTTGTATCAATTTGGGCCTTCTATCATTCTCAAACGTTCCTCATCTCAATATAGAGATGATCGACATTTTCTACCATACAATGCCTCATAAGGTTCCATTCTAATACTACTGTGGTAGTGGTTGTTATAAGCAAATTCAATCAAAGCTATATACTGATCCCAAGCTCCTTGAAACTCCAATATACATGCTCTAAGCATTTCCTAAATAGTTTTGATTGTCCTCTCACTCTACCCATCTGTTTGAAGATGAAATGTAGTACTAAAGTTCAACCTTGTTGTAACATCCCGTTTCCAGAGAACGGGTCGGACCAGAGAAACGGGTCCAGGTGTGGTAAATTACCACATCTCATG
>JANIIA010475704.1:0-16990 GCA_027478495.1 Erythroxylum alaternifolium | reverse complement strand
TCTAAGTTATCTAAGGCCCTAAGAATTATAAAAATGAAAATAAAAAGTAGACAGAAAAGTAAACACGTGAAGATAATCGGTAGAAAATTAATTTTTAAATTAACTAGAAAAGAAAATAAATTGAGTTATACCAAATTCACAATGACAAATCACATAAGAGGAAGTTCCAAATTATGAGAAAGGTTCCTATCATTAATGCTAACCTAGTCTTTATTTGTTAATGAGGTGTTGGTTCTAGACTATCGAAGGGAGGATTACTCTCTCTCAAGTTATAATCACAAACCCTAATTAATAGTCCCGAATTAGGGTAAATACCAATTATGTAATATCTCAATTATGAACAGCTCTAACCCCAATAAGTTCTTAAGCTTTCTAAAAAACAATCAGGTCTCACACGCGATCTCTCTTTATAAAATAACCAATTTGATTAATTGTGTGATCTATTGAATTGCTTAACTCTCATTATCCTATCCTAATCATTTTGCATAAGCTTGACTCTATTGATTATTACTGAACCATGAAGTTACAGTAATTAATCACAACACCCAAATGATTAAACACAAAATAGCTAGATTAATATTAAATCAAGTCAAAATCTCTACAAAAAATTAGAACATCATGATCAAACCCAAAGCCATCAACATATTCATATCTATCTCAACATTCAAAGAAAAAGAACACAAAGATGAATGAAATACATTTTGGAAGGGTATCGGGATGCCTCAGGAAAGCAACAACAGTAGAAGCCTACTTGTCTCTCCTCTTCTTCCTCTTCTCTCTCTTCTTCTTCTCTCTTCTTGGAGTTTTGATAGTTGTAGATTGCATCATGTTTTGGGGGTAGTTTTGTGTGTGTTTAGCTGTTACTTTGATTATTTAGTGTGTGCTTAGGTTAAAATTGTGTTAGTTTGTTAAATATTCGTCTTTTAAGTATTTTATAGGTTAGAGCATGCTTTTAAGTTTCAATGTTGTGTATTTGAGGTGTCTTGATGAGTTTGCCAATGTTTTAGGGCTAATATCGAATAACAGAGGATTTTCGAGGGAAACTCGATTCAAAACAGAGGCCTACGATCATGGCTAGTAAGCCACGATTGTGACAGAAGCAAGTGAAAGGAGTCACGATCATAGCGACAGAACACGCGAATAACCTTCCCAACTTGAGTTTTTAAGGGACTTTTCGAAACTTTTGGACTCAAAAAAAGCCCTAGGGTTGCCCAAACTAGGAAAAAAACCTACAAAAGGTTAATGAAAAAACCCTAAGGGAGCCTCTAATCTGCCACTTTGGGAAAACGCTATAAGATGAGGGAAGAAGAAGAGAGAGAAAGAGGAAGAGAAGAGAAAGAAGTAGGTCTTTGCAGTTGTTGTTTCCCGAGGCATCCCAATCGTCATTCCACATGTATTTCTTTCATCTTTTTTTTTCATTTTCTTTGAATGTTAAGATGAGTATGAATATATTTATGAATTTGGGTTTGTTTAAGATGTTCTAACTTTCTTTTAGGATTTTACCTTAAGTTAATGATAATCTAGTTATTTCTGTGTTATATTGATTAGGTGTCGTGATTGATTGTTGTATCTTCATGCTTTGGTAACAAACTGAGAGGGTGAGCCGAATACAAAATGATTGGGTCAGGTTAATGAGAGTTAGGTGATCCAATAGACCATACAATCAATCCAACCGGTTATTACATGGAGAGAGATCCCGTGTGAAACTCGATTGTTTATTAGAGGGGTTAAGATCTAATTAAAGTTATGGGTCTTTTGTTAATTGAAAGATTGCAAATTTTATAATTCAATTAGGGTTTATGATTTAAGGTTCAATGATTATAACTCCAAAGAGAGTAATCCACCATACGATAATCTAGAACTGACACTAATAGTAGTGTTTTGTATGATGTTTTAGGGTTTAATTTGTTATGCATTTTGTGTTAAATTGAGTGTTGAGTATGAATTTAGGATTTAATTAGATTAGTTATTATGTTTAAGTGTTTTTATAGGTTAGTTTTAATCTTTGAGCTTAAATTGCAAATTTTTGAGGTACCTTGATGTGTGTGCTAGTGTTGCAGGGTAAACAAGGAAGAACGGTGAAGATCTAAAGAGTTTCGGGTTAAAGACATAGGTCACGATCATGCACAATAACCACGATCATGACAGAAGAGGAAGAGTCAGAAGCAGCCAAGTCACGATCGTGTACTAGAAGCCACGATCATGATAAAGAGCGTCAAGTCAGGCCACGATCATTCACTTCAGGCCACGCTCATGATAGAAAGAAAAAAGTGCCAGCCATGATCATGGTAGGCAGGGCCATAATCGTGCCCTGCGTCGAGTGATAGGAAAACTAGAATTTTGAGTGATTTTTCAGACAGTTTTGACCCTGAGTTTGACCTAGGGCCTCCATAGAATAAATAGAACATGATGTGACAACCTCCAAGAGACATTAGAGAGATGAGAGAGATACGCAAAAGAGAGATTTTGTCGAAAATCCGAGAGAGACTTAGATAGAGATTAGGTGATCAAAGAAGGAGATGAAGGAAGAGAGGCACGGAGACACGTTTGACGCGATGTACTTCTCAGAACAGGTGGTTTCTGGCAATCATGATCTCTGAGATCCATTCCGATAGTATTTTCTAGTTTTTATTTCAATTTCATTGATGTATGAAATTTAGAGATTGATTAGAATCATTGTCGTTGAGTGTTGAATTGTTTTTCTAAACTCACCTTTGGGTTTTTATTCTTAAGATTAATAAAATTGATTTGATTGTGTTTTATTCGATTTAATTGTGATTCAATTTGCTTCTTCATAACTTGGCAATAAGCTAAGAGGGTGAGCCAGTGAAAATCATTAATTTAGGTTAACGAGATTTAGGTAAATCAATAGGTAGAGAATTGAATCAAACTCGTAGAGTCTTGTAACGAGAAATCGAGCATAGATTCCCAGTAGGTTAATAGACGTCTTTAGAAGTAATTTAGATTTTTGGCCAATTACGAATCGAGAGATCGCAATTTCCATAATTTAAATTAGGGATTTTTCAATTAGGATAAAAAATTATAACTCGAGAGATATAATTCACCCTAGGATCGTCTAGGCCCTTTAAGTTGAAAATTTCATAATTGGGTAGATTTTCTTTAATTTCGAATAAATTCCCCCTTTCTCTCAATTGGTCACTTCTAGGTTGAAATTTGGATTATTTGAGTGAGTTGGCTTTTGTTCATTCTATTGGAGCCTTAAGTTCTCATAATTGATTTTTGATTAATTTTAATTTCTGCAGTAGTTGTTAATTTAGGAATTGCGAACCTAGCAACCGTTAAATTTTAGGACTAGTTCCCTTCCTCATGGGATCGACACCTTAGGTACCACGCGAAAGACCTATGCACTTTCAAAATTTACCAAGGTTATAAATAGTAAAACTTAGCGTGTGTAACCTCAGGCAAACAAGTTTTTGGCGCCGTTGTCGGGGAAGGCAATTTAGTTCTAAAGTTTAAGGCGTTAGGATAGTCTTTAATTTTTGTTTTAGTTTTTGGTTAGTTTTACTTAGGAACCGTGCTCTTGTATGAACACAAGAGTCACGAGGGGTTCCAATCGCACAATTGAGACATCAGATTTAAACATAATATGTTTAGAATGAACCCCTAGGAAAGCTCGGCGAGAAGAAGAAGGAGAGTTTGAGAAAGCGCAAATGGCCGAGGAGTTCCAAAGAAACATAGATCAAGAAGTCAACCCTGGTAGGTAACAACAGAGGACCCTCATAGATTTTATGAGGCCAGGGTTCAATCCTGCGAACCAAGGAATGGCTAGACTGCCTGTTCAAGCGGTCTCTTTTGAAATCAAGCCATTATATAGACTGGAAATTGATAACCTGAATGCTCATATTGTGAGTTTTCTCAAGATCTGCGATACTTTTCAGTATCATCAGATGTCGGAAGACGCAGTGAGAATTAGGCTATTTCCCTTCACGCTTAAGGATAGAGTGAAGGTTTGGTATCATTCGCTGAGCCCCATTAATATTACAACATGGGACCAGCTAGTGCGTGCCTTCCTAGATAAATACTTCCCACTAACAAAGACCACCAAAATTATTAAGGAAATTACAAACTTCCAACAAGGTGATGGGGAGTCTATTTATAAAGCGTGGGAGCATTATAAGGACCTACAGAGGATATGCTCACACCACAATTTACCCAAGGAGTTCCTGATGCAAACATTTTACAACATAGTGAATTCATATACTAGAGGCACCATTGATGCGGCATTAGGAAGTCGATGAAGCAGAGGAATTAATAGAGGAGATGGCCAGCAATAGCTGCTTATAGGCTAGTGAACGTAGTAGCAACCTACTAACTTTAGGGAGCAAAAGGGAGTTGTCACTGTCAATCAGATGACGGAGATGCAAGCTAAGATTGACAACTTGACGCAACAACTCAGTAATATGAAGGCGTCATCCTCAGCTACGGTAAAGGTCGTGCAATTGAAGTGCGAGTTATACGGCCAGTTGGATCATGATACGGTGGACTGCTATTTAATGAGAGAAGACAACCCAAAGTAAGTTCATTACATGGGAGCTCAATTTGGACGTAGAGGGGGTAATAATCCCTACTCCCACACATATAACCCTGGGTGGAAGAATCACCTAAACTTCTCTTGGTCGAATAACAACAATAGAGGGCAGTTCAGACCCCAAGGACAATCGAGCTTCCAATAGGATAAAACAAAGCTCGATGGATTCGAAATTGGATAAAATTTTGGATAAGATAGGAGGAATGTAGGAAGCACATAGGACACTTGAGAGTAAATTCGAGCAAGTCACAAAGAATCTTGCTTCGTCCATTTACAATTTATAAGTCCAAATGGGACAGCTCATGAAAGCCATGTCAACTCGGAATACTGGAACTCTTTCAAACAACATCAAGTCAAACTAGAAGGAGTGTATGATGGTTGTAAGCTAGACTCAGGGCGAGGAGCTGGAAGAGGTAGACAAAGGAGAAGGTCAAGTAGTCAAAGACAACCTTCTAAGTGAGACTGTGAGGAAATCGGTGTAAATAACTCGACGGGGATTCTCGCACCAATTTTTTGCTCAGAAGGAATTATATGCTAGGAGAGCAGAAGGAACGTTACAAGAAATCAAGCCAAACAAAGTTGAGGAAGTGACGGAACGAATACAATATAAATTGAAATTATAATAGTCCGTCACAGAGAAGGGGAAAGAGCGAATACTAGAAGACACCCCGAATATAGTGAAGAAGGATGATCCAGAGGACTTTTTCATCCCCTGTAGTATCAACAAGATCATCATAGATAGGGCATTCGCAGACTTAGGCACAAGTATAAATGTGATGCCCTACACTCTCATTCTTAAATTGGGGTTACGAGAATTAGTACCCACAAAATTTTTGGTTAAGACGGCTGATAGGACTTCACTGAGACTGATGGGAATCATACAAGATGTGCCGGTCAAGGTTAGTAATTTTATCTTTCACATGGATTTCTATATTTTGGACATCAATGAAGATGAGGATACTCAGAATATTCTTGGACGACTGTTCTTAGCCACTGCGCGCTCAATTATTGATGTGGATGGAGGCGAATTAACTCTACAAGTAGGGAAGGAGCAACTAACCTTTAAGGTGACTATTAGAGAGTATAGAGCTCCTTCAACTCCAATGGATCGCAATAAACCCGAACCTTGAGGAGAATGGGAAGACATTGAGAATCCTACAAATGCTTTCTGTAACAAGTGCTCGCGAAGAAGAGGACGAGGCAAAGAAAATTCCAAGGAAGGTGGTAGTTGCAATATGGTAGCAAATATTCAGACTTTGAGATTAATAATGACGCTACCATCAAATCAATCATTCCAACCACCGTGAGCTTTAAAAGGAACATTGAGCTACCGACATTAAAAGGGAGCGCTACATGGGAGGCAACCCATGGAAAATTTAGTTTGTTGCTCAATCTTATTAGATTAGTTGAATTTCGTAGTTAGGTTCATGCTTGTTTTGGTTCAATAAAAGAAAAAGAGAAATAGGATTTCAAAATCATGGGAAGAGTACGCAAGCATATTAAGAGAAGTGAGGAAGAACTATGAACTGAGAGAAGAAAAGAATTAGAAGAAGAAGTTCTTGGTGTCAGGATATATGCACTAGCCATAACCGTGCCATGACCGTGACTTGACAGGTCATGATCGTGGCCTGTTATTAAGATTTCCTTCGGTAGTACGCCGCATGCCACAATCGTGGCATAGTAGGCGACAATCGTGGCCTACGACTATGTACAAAAAAGGGGAGGACGCAAATTTTAAGTGACAATTTTACCATTTTACCCTTTTTACCTCCTATTTATTCAATTCTTTCTTAACTTTCACCTTCACTTTCATTTTTAGTTTACCTCTCGAGAACTTCAACTTCTAAATGCTCTAATATCTCTTTAGAATTTTTCCAACGTTAACTTTCCAAACTCAACCAATCATGCCTCTTATCAAGCAAACCGCCTGACGGGAGCCTCACGGAGTACAACAAGTCGCAGGATGGGGAAGACGAAACTGAGCAGTGGACTTTGGAGCTTCATTTCCTATTTACACAGATGAAGAAGGTATTCGTTTCTGTTCACTTCACTCTACACAAATTGTTGTGCCTAAATATTTTGATTTTGATACATTAGATAGGATATAAGTGTGTGAGCGGATAGAAAACTTAGCAGAGAGGATCCAGTGGTGTCAATTTATTAGATTCCAATTCCCCGTTTATGAAGAGCTTACCCTAGAATTTTTCACGTCTCTGACCTTTGACCTCAAGAACACTAAGGAATTATGGTTTGGATTGAATGGGCGAACGTATAAGTTAACGGTAAAGATTATGTGCGACATATGTGGATTCCCCGAATCCACCATTGTTGACCAATATGATGACTTCTGTCCCTCCCAATACTGGTATGAGATAATCAGCATTGAGCATTTTTATGCCAAAAATGCCTACAACAATATTATTTGGTCCCATGAACACTTGGTGCTGCATAAATTTATGTGTCAGCTGGTCTTTGACAAATCAGAGACTAACAAGTATTCAACCAAGGAATTGTTCATACTGTGGTGCATGGACCATAGTATTCCGGTATGCACATCCACATATGTACTGAATGCTCTTGCTATAATTCTGCGAAAGCGGAGCAACCATCTTGGAATAGGGTACCTGATGTCTACCATCGCAGAGCATTTTGGTATGGATCGGAGGGGGTTAATAGTGCATCTGCCTAAGTTCTATGACCGCCATCATCTATTTCGGGCAGAAATCATTCACTCCACCAACATAAGTCTGCGAGAAATAAATGAAAAGACACATATGCAGATCAGGACAAGTCAGGCAAGCTCGACATCTGCGCCACCTAGGCAAGCACGAGAAACATCAACGAGCGAGGAATCGGAAGAAAAGGAAGAAGAGGACCAACGCTAGACAACTGTTTTGGATGCGATATCCAAAACCAATAGATCATTAAAGGAAGTGGTGGGAACACAAAGACGCCATAGTCAAGAGATCCGCCGACTCCATCAGTATTTCAAAGCTCAAGGTATTCAATTACCACCTCCCACAACATCGCCACCCCCATCTCCTTAGGATCCAAGTCTAACCCAAAACTTTTTTCAATTCTATTTTGTTTTTTGTTGTTTTATTTTTCTGTTATTTTTATTTTTATCATTAAGTTTATATGTTCTTTGTTAGTTTAATTTTTGTTTTCACATTTTGTTTATGTATGTGTCATGCATGTTTCCTTCTCACATTAAGGACAATATGTTGTTCAAGTGCGGGGAGGGATTCTGTGTTTTTTCTTTTGTATGTGAATTTTGCATAATGTATAATAGTATTAGGTTACATGGTGTGAAGTATGTCAATGTGTCAATGGCTTGGATTGAGTGAATTTTTTTTTAATTTTGGACATAGTCTATTAGGATGTGAACAATCATTAGCCTGCAAAATTAGTGAATTAGGGGGCCTTTGGATAAATATACAGCCTAATTAGGACTTAGTGCAAATTTAGCACCCTATAGATTGTCACATTCATTCATAATTTGAGGCCTTTTAGGTTAAGTAAGTCAACTAGTATTTTTCATGTAAACGAATAGCTAAAAGCAACAAGGTAGGCAATAAAAAACGATTTAATAAGTGTTTAATAATCACTATTTTGCTAACCTTCGAGTTATGAATAGAGCTAGTAGCCAGTTGAAAATGTGATGTAGCTGAGTAATCGGATCGACATGCATCAAAAATGTGTGCCTTCACGTAAAAAGGCTATAATGACGTTTCAACCAAGCTGTTAATAAACGATTTAGTCGAGTAACCGGATCGACATTCATCACAAATATTTGCCTCCGAGTAAAAGGCTAAGTCTCAGGTGAAAAAAATAATAATTATTAATTAATTAAAAAATTGTGTGTTTTAAATAAAAACCTGTCAGACTTGTAATAGGCCTGACGTTTCATGGAATTATACCTAGGAATAGTTACCGAGTTTTGGGGACCAAAAAATTATTAATGTGTGTGCACAATTGAAATAGGTAAATAGGTTAACACTTGGTCTTGAGACAGTTGTATATTTAGTTCAAAGCCCCTAGACACATATTTTGCATGTTAATGATTTGACATAATTCGAATGAGTGTGTCCAAGATTAAATTTAGTTCATGAAGATTAGAGTCATTGTCACATTATTGCATGATGTGTTTTTTTTAGGTGTTGTTGTTTTGTTTGCTTGAGGATAAGCAAACATTTAAGGGTGGGGATGTTGATAGTAATGTTTTATATGATGTTTTAGGGTTTAATTTGTTATGCATTTTGTGTTAAATTAAGTGTTGAGTATAGATTTAAGATTTAATTAGATTAGTTTTTGTGTTTAAGTGTTTTTATAGGTTAGTTTAAATCTTTGAGCTTAAATTGTATATCTTTGAGGTACCTTGATATATGTGCTAGTGTTGCAGGGTAAACAAGGAAGAATGGTGAAGATTTGAAGAGTTTCAGGCTAAAAGACACAGGCTACGATCGTGCACAGTGGCCACGATCGTGACAAAAGAGGAAAAGTCAGAAGCAGCAAGGTCATGATCATGCACCAGGAGCCACGATGGTGACAAAGAGAGTCAAGTTAGGCCACGATCGTGCCCTGCGTCGGGCTGACAGGAAAACTCAAAATTTGAGTTATTTTTTGGACCGTTTTGACCCCAAGTCTGACTTAGAGCGCCCACATAATAAATAGAACATAATGTGACAGCCGCTAAGAGACATTAGAGAGCTAAGAGAGCTACACAAAAGAGAGATTATGTCGAAAATTCAAGAGAGACCTCGATAGAGATCAGGCGATCGAGGAAGGAGACGAAAAAAGAGAGGCATAGAGACACGCTTGACACGACATACTTCCCAAAATAGGTGGTTTCCCGTAGTCACGATCTCCAAGATCCATTCTGAAAGTATTTTCTAGTTTTTATTTCGATTTCATTGATGTATGAAATTTGGAGATTGATTAGAATCATTGTCATTGAGTGTTGAATTGTTTATCTAAACTCATCGTCGGGTTTTTATTCTTGAGATTAATAAAATTGATTTGATTGTGTTTTATTCGATTTAATTGTGATTCAATTCGCTTCTTTATAACTTGGCAATAAACTGAGAGGGTGTGCTGGTAAAAATTATCGATTTAGGTTAATGAGAGTTAGGTAAATTAATAGGTAGAGAATTGAATCAAACCGGTAGAGTCATGTAACGAGAGATCGAACATAGATTCCTAATAGGTTAATAGACATTTTTAGAACTAATTTAGGTTTTGGGATAATTGCAAATCCAGGTATCGCAATTTTCATAATTTGAATTAGGGATTATCAATTAGGGTTTAGGATTATAACTCAAGAGAGTAATTCACCCTAAGACCGTTTAGGCGCTTTAAGTTGAAATTTCATAATTGGGTAGATTTTCTTTAATTTTGAATAAATTCCCTCTTTTCTCAATTGGTCACTTCTAGATTGAAATTCGGATTATTTATGCGAGTTGGCTTTTGTTAATTCTGTTGGTGCCTTAAGTTCTCATAATTGATTTTTGATTAATTTTAATTTCTACAGTAGTTGTTAATTTAGGAATTGTGAACTTAGCTGCCGTTAGATTTTAGGACTAGTTCCCTTTCTCATGGGATCGACACTTTAGATACTACGTGAACGACCCGTGTGCTTCCAAAATTTACCGAGGTTATAAATAGTAAAACTTAACGTATGTAACCTCAAGCGAATAGACACCACAAGAACGCATAAATGACTAGATTAGCATTAATGATAGGGAAAATCCCTCTCTCATAGTTTGGTAACTCTTCTTGGTTAATTTCCATTGTAACGCTTGTGTTACTCGGTTTCATTTTTCTGTGTTAAACTTGCAAATTAATTTCTTGATAATCACTTTCTTGTATTTTCTTTTCTTTGCAATTTTTATTTTCATTGTATTATTTTTTTTCCAAGCCTTAGATATCATAAGATTAGATTAGTTCATCTTTCTTGTGGGATTGGCCCTTCACATACTACAAATCACGACCCGTGCACTTGCGATATTTTGAAGGCTATAAATTGTAAAGCTTGCAAAACGAACGAGTTTTCACAAAAGTGGCAAATTGGAGAGCTCCTTTCTAGGTCATTTCTCTTTCTTTATATAGTATTTTCCATTTAGGGTAAACCCTAGGGTTTTCTTGTGCCCAAAAAGTCTGAAAGATCCCTTGAAAACTTAAGTTTGGAAGGTCATCCACATCTTTTATCCCGCAAGCCACGATCATTGCCCTAAATTTTGCTTCTATCACGATCGTGGCCCCAGGTTTGACTTCGGGCTTCCTCTGAACCTCCTCCGTTCCTCGATATTTGACCTAAAACACTAACAAACACATCAAGGCACCTTAAACAAATAAAATTAAAGCCCAATAGTGTACTCTAACCCACTAAACACTCAAAAAACAAATATCCAACTAACACAATCCTAAATTAAACATGCACTAATTATTCAATTTAACAACTAAACACAAAATAAACTATCCACTAAAACATTGTGTGACCTACCACTATCACTAACAAGCGTTTTTCTTTTGGAGGAAGGCTGTTACTCATAAAATAAATATTGAATTCCCGTTTATTTATTAGTCTTATAACATGTTATTAGTCAAAGGAGTCATCAAAACTATTAAGAAATTAGTTAGATTACTCCTATGGGGAAACTTAAACAAAGATGGCCACTATGCCAAAGTCAAATGGACACAAGTATATAAGATAAAGGATGAGGGTGGTCTAGGGATAACTTCTATTTGAACCTTTAACATAATTGCTTTGAATAAAAAACTATGGAATGACCTATTGGAGAATGAGTCATTGTTAATTAAATGGTTCCATAGCTACATTTTTAGGAGGAATAGTGTATGGTCTATTACCATCAAATCTACATTTTCTTGGTCACTGACTCAGTTACTAAAACTAAGGGCCACTTTGGAAACTGTTGTCCATTACAAGGTTGGAAATAGAGAAAAGGCCTTCCTATGGTTTTATAATTGGACAGATAAGGGACACCTAATCTAAATTCCATAGGCTCTTCACTGTTGAAATTCATTCCCTGCCTATGCTAATGTTAACTTACTCTTAGTAAGGGGACAGTGGAGTAAATTCCCCATAGAGTTCCTATCCCTAGTTACCTACTTGACCTGAGAAGAAAGGATACACCATTTCCTCATTTAACCCCTTTGTAAGTTTAGTATCTCAAGATTTAGGGATTGGATGGAACAGGTTAATTTAAAGGTTAAATGGTTTACTATTGTTTGGCACAAGTCTCTTATTCCTAGTTATTCACTTCTCCTATGGTTAGCAACCTTAGATAAGCACTCTAGATAGGATGTATTACTTATTTACTTACTCTACATATGCCCTTTGTGAAAAGGAGGAAGAGTCCAAGGACCATCTCTTCTTTCTATATGACTATTCTCAAGCCATATGGTTGGTGTCAAAGGTTAGGAACATATTTACAGATGCTCGTTATTACCTTCTAAAGCTAGAAAAAATCCTTAACTTTAGCAGGGATATCTATGTCATCTCTTTCACCTCCTCTGTTAAAGAGATATAGCGAGAGAGGACTATCAGGAGATTCTAGCATAAGTCACGCACCAAAGATGAAACTATGTTCTATCTAATTTTTAAAATTAGATAGAAACTCCCATGTTCTTAGGAGATTGTGAATTTTTGCCCTAATCTATCATCTTTATGGAGAATCAATTAAATCCAAAGCATGAAATAGGGGGTAGGAAGAGTAATGATTTTGCATAATGTAAAGCAGTTACCTGTTAAGCTATAAGTGGAGGATCATACATGAGAGTAGGAAGCTCACGAGACTAAATTAGGAACCATCTTCCCTTTACTATCACCCAAAATAGAAACAAGAGCTTAGATAAGATGATTAAAGACTCAAAAAGTGGATCAACTAATTATAAAAAGATGGAATGATCATTCTGACCCGAATATGGTTAGATTAAAGAAAAAAAGGAGATATCTTGAACACTAAACACTTTAGAGGAACAAACGATTTTCTAATCCCTAATTGGGTAATTTCTAGAAGCGTTGAATGCCTATAGAATGTATTTATTTAATGCTCTAAATGGATGTCAATCTTCCTTGACAACTCTTGTTTGTTAATGCTCCACATATATCTGATCAATTCCCAATAGAGTTTTGATAGTTATTGATTGCATTGTATTTTTATAGGTAATTTGGTTTGTGTTTAGTGGTTAATTTGATTGTTTAGTGTGTGTTTAGGTTAAGAATTGAGTTAGCTCATAAACAATTGTGTTTTAAGTTTTCTTTGGGTGAGAACATGTTTTTGAGCTTCAATTATATATATATGAGGTGTCGTGATGATTTTGTTAGTGTTTTAGGACATTCAGAAGAGTTTTGAAGGAGAATCAAACCAAAACACAGTCCAATGATCGTGGCAATATGTCACGATCGTGATAAAAGCACCAACATAGGGCCATGATCATGGAGAATCTACCACGATTGTGACATAGAGCAGATGAACCAACCATGATCGTGCACCAAGGGCCACGATTGTGACCTGCGCGTAGACAGACGCAGAATTACTTTTAAATTCGAGTTTTTAAAGGACATTTTGGACCCCGAAAAGACACTAGGGTTACCTTAATTAGAAAATACTATAAAAGGATAATGATGGAACCCTAGAAAAGAGTTTACATTCTGCCTACATTTGGAAACCCAAAAGAGAGAGAGAAAAGAAGAAGAGGAGGGTTCTGACGTCAAAGCTTCGCATAATAGGTGATCTCCCAACGTGTTATTCTCACGAATCATCCAACCTGAGTTTCATTTCCTCCCCATTTATTTTTTATTCATTTAATGTGTAAGATTGAGATGTGTTATATGGTTATGGATTTTGGATTGATAATGATACTCTAACTTTACCTTCGGGATTTTGCTTATATTTAATGTTAATCTAGTTTAATTGTGTTTATTTGATTTGGGTGTTATGACTGAGTAATGTATTTGCATATTTCGGTAACAAACCGAGAGGGTGAACCAAATAAAAATGATTAGATTGGATTAACGAGAGTTAGGCAATCTAATTAACCACTTAATCAATCTAGTTGATAATTTCATAGAAAGAGATCCCGTGTGAGACCCAATTATTTATTAGAGAACTTTAGAACTAACTAGAATTGTGGGTACTTTGTGAATTGAGAGATTGCAAGTCTATAATTTGATTATAATTTAGGGAATGATTATAACTCTAGAGAGAGTAGTCAACCCTACGATTGTCTAGAACCGACACCCCTTAAACACATAAATGGCTAGGTTGGCATTAATGATAGGTAAAATCCCCTCTCCCATAACTTGATTAATTCTCTTTACGAATTTCCATTGTTACAATATTCGATTGTTGCTAATTTGTTTAATTTAGTTTACTTTTCAGTTTGTTATTCGAATTTGAGTTTTAAACAAAGCGTAACCTAAATTAAGCGGTGTCTAAGCATAATCTTTATGAGACGATATCTGCTTTTTACTATAAGTAATGACCCATATACTTGCAATTTTTAGCATAAAATAAGTAATTGGTTTTGACCCGTATACTTGCAATTTTTAGCGTAGAACAAGTAATTGGTTTTGCAATTAACAAGTTTTTGGTGTTGTTACCAGGGATTGTTTTGTTTAGCACCTTGTTTAGTTTAGGTGACTTCGATTTAAGAGTTTCTGATATTTTCCTTGAGTTTTTGCAAGTGCATAAACACAAGGAGCATGAGAAGGTCTAACGAGCTTATTGAAGAAGAAATTTCAGATATTACAAGGCATGAAAGAGAGCTAAGAAGAGCTAGACATCAAAAACATATACAAAGGAATATGGCAGAAGAAGAAGAGCAAGGAGGAGCTAAGAGGACATTGATGGATTTTATGAGGCCAGGTTTCAGTCCTCAAGGAGTTGCAAGGCCAGCGATTCAAGCTAATAATTTTAAGATCTATCTGACTCTCCTCAATATACTTCAGAGTAGTATGCAGTTTTATGGGCTATCCAATAAAGATCGTAATGCCTATCTTGCAAATTTATTGGAGATTTATGATACATTCAAGTTTAATTGGATGTCGAATGATGTTGTGAGGTTGAGATTGCTTTCTTTTACATTGAGAGATCGGGCAAAGGTATGGTCTAATTCACTCAGTGCAATCCAAATCACTACTTGGGAGCAACAAGCCCAAGCTTTCCTAGCTAAGTACTTTCCCTTAACCAAGACAACAAGAATCATCAAAGAGATCACCAACTTTCAACAAAGTGATGGGGAGTCGTTGTATGAAGCTTGGAAGAGATTCAAGTAATTTTAAAGGAGTTGTCTGTTGGAAAAACAATCTACTCGTTTTACGCTCAAAAATTGCAAGTATACAGGTTGTGACTTATAGTTAGAATTGGTTTATTAGCAAGCCTCTGATATTGTGGTCTCCTATAGGAAGTTTGAGTGAAACACTGACCATCAAACACTTAAGAGAAATGAGTGAAATTCGTAAGAAAGGTCCATTTTGAATTTATACTTATGTTTGAGTGATGGTTTCATGGGTTGAGTTTGCTTATATGCACCAATGAAAATTAGTCATCATGTGTGTAGTAACTTGACACTTGAGTTTGCCAAAGTTTGCAGGATTATATGCTTTAATCTTTGTGAAAATGAAGTGATAGAATTTTATTGGTTGTATTTGATCTTTACTTAAGGACAAGCAAAAGTTTAAGTGTGGGGATATTGATACGTGTAGATTATATCTACTTTTTATTACAGGTAACAACCCGTATACTTGCGATTTTTAACGAAAACAAGCTTTGTATTTCTAACCCTATGCTTAGGCTGAAGACTCCCTTCAGATTCAACTTCTTAACTAAATTTGAGGGATATGAGGAAGGACCGAACAAAGGCCTTTTAATACATATTTCTGATCGTAAAACCTTTAAGATGATAAGGTAGCTCTAAGCTATAAATGAAGAGCTAAAAAATTTACAAACAAAATATTATTATAGGAATGATCTACTAATTGTTGTTAACTATATTCAAGCTCAACTTTAGAAGATCCAAGGGCTATAAAATAAACTTGGTGACAATTTCGTTAAGCTACAGGAGAACTATGTGCTTAGTAATTACAAATCTACTATTAAAGTGCACAACTCTCTGGTGAGGAAAAAAACTAAGGTATCTTGTCTTAAATAAGGTGATGATAATAATGCTTATTGCTTTAAGTCATCTAAAATAGAAGAAATTCTAATAAGATAGATGGTATTTTATATGAAAATTAAGTTCTTTGTTACGATCAAAATCTTCGTAAGGATTTGGCTTTTAATCACTTTAAAAAAATACTAAGTACGATTTATATCTCTTCATTATGATGGCTTAATGAATTCGTATCTCCAAGATTATTTAATGATTAGTTTATCATGATCACTATGCATGTCACAAATAGAGAGATTAAGAAATCCCTCTTCAGTATGAAAGTTAATAAAACCCCTAAACTTGATGGTTTTAATACTTCATTCTTTTAAAATCCTATAATTTGTTAGGTAACTAGGTATACAATTCACTAAAGAAATTTTCACTTTAGGAACCTTTTTAAGAAGATCAATAACCTACATTTTTTTATTGCTAACATCCCCAACCCTTCTTCATTTTAGGATTATAGGCCCATTGCTTATTGCAATACAATATATAAAACTATCTGAAAGATCTTTCTTTGATGCTTTAATCTTTTATTTGTGAAATGATCAATATCTCTTTAAGTATTTTCATTCTAGGTCGAGGGATGGGAGATAATATTCTTAAAGATCATGAACTTCTTAAATATTATCATAAAAAATTTATTAAGAGATGCTCTATGAAGATCGATATCTAGCTTAAGGCTTTTGATACCATTAGTTAGAGGTTTATTTGACATGCTCTGAAGGCTTTTAGATTTCCTCATAATTTTATCAATTAGATATATCAATGCTTCTCCACTCCATCATATAGTATACTAGTGAATGTGGAAGCTACTCATATGTTTAAAAGGGCTAAACATATTTGACAGGGGAAATCCCATCTCTCCATATTTATTTATCATATGCATAGAGGTTTTAAGCAAATACATCTCTTATAACATTGCTCAAGGTATATCTTTTACCTATCACTACAAATGCAAAAAATGTGAAGCTCTTCAATATGTTACCTGTTGATGACTTATTCCTTAAGGCCCTGTTTGGTTGGAGGGTTAGTAATGGGATAGGATGGAACGTAATACACTTCCATCATTTAGTTGAGATTTTCATAATGGAATGGAGCAGAATGAGATGGAACCGGAGATTTTCATGTTACGTTCTATTCCATCCTAATCAGTGAGAATAAGAAATCTCTGATTTGGGAGGTTTATGATGGAACGTAAACTAATAAATACATACTACCTAATATACCCTCAATAATTTTTCTTAATACCAATTATTTCTTCTA
>JANIIA010475634.1:0-16999 GCA_027478495.1 Erythroxylum alaternifolium | reverse complement strand
TTGAAGTAAGCAAAATGTTTCAAAAAGAAAAAGTGGGCCCACATGAGTGACAAGTGTAAAGAATTTACAAAAAAAAAATTATACCGACTTTTGTTTAGTGAAGTGATGTGACACGTCATTCTCGCGGGGCACGGACTCGGGTATCACTGTCGATATCGGGTTCGGGTTCAGCGGGAGTGGGGTGTTACACAACTCCTCCTTTCCTAGTTCTCCTTCATCTTCTACGTCCCCAACACTAACTTCTTTTCTGTTGCACTCGTCTTGATTTTTTATAAGTCATCCACTATATCAATCTTTATGCATGAACTACTTTCCTTCAAATGCTTTAGTAAGTTATTCATGTTAAATTTAACTTACTCATTACTAATTCGAAGGATAAGTTTCCCTTTGTGAACATCCACTAAGGCTCTTCCTGTATTCATGAACTTTCCAAAAAAAATTAATGGATAATTTCAATCCTCTTCAAAGTCCAACAATAAGAAATTCATATGAATAATAAACTTATCCATTTTTACTGGCACATCCTCCAGCATGCCAAGTGATTTCTTTTTAGGTTGATATGCCAATTAAATAAGCATGGATATTGGCTTCACATCTCCTAGCCTCAATTTCATGAAAATAGACAAAGGCATCAGATTAATACTTAAACCTAAGTCATATAAACACATAGAAAATTCTAAATTACTAACTACGTAAGGTATAATAAAACTCCTTGGATCTTTCAATTTTTAGAGCATATGGCTGGTAATTATGGAGCTGTAATCAAGGAGACCGTTTGACTGTCCTCTCAAGTTTGCTTATTCGATAAGATTTCTTTGAAAAACTTCAAGTACTTGGGTATGTTGTCCCATGCTTCCATAAAGAACAAGTTAAGATGTAATTTCTTTAACTTGTCTAAAAATTTTGTAAATTGCATATCCATTTGATTCTTCTTTAGCCTTTGCAAGAATGGGATATTAGGAACAGATGGAGGGGGCTAGATATATGGAACTTCCTCCTTCTTTTCTTCCTTCTCGACCTCCTTCTCTTGGTGTCTATTAGTATGGGGTTCAAACTTCTAGGTTGGTTCTTCTAACTTGTTTTTACTTATAAATGTGATGGCCTTCAATTGATCCCTTAGATAGACTTTGTATTGCTTGGGAGACTCCCCACATTTAGTGTAGACAATACATCAATTAATTAGCCCACTTAAAAATCTAAATTATGGATGGAAGAAGCATAATTCTTTTCAATTTGGTTGACTTTAGCTTCCATCCTCTTCTGGTCCTTATCTTAGCTCGTGAACTTGAAATTTAGCACATCAATTAGCTTATCCATCTTTGATTTTAATGAAACAAGCCTATCTTACTGAAATACTGGTGGCCCTTGATCTCTCATTGGATTCCTTGCAACATTTTTAGACCAAAAAAAATTTCGGTGGTTCTTCCACCCAGGATTACAAGTATTGGAATAAGGGTTATTACCACCCTAACCAATTATGCTGCTATATAGTCAAGCTGCTCTATATTGTTATTTTCCACTAGGAAGCAATCAACTATGACATGATTTTCTTATCCATATAATTATTATCCATATTGAATTGCCTTAAGTGGGTTGGAAGAAGTGGCTTTGAGGTTGTTCAATTGTCTGGCTAAGTTTGCTACTTTAACCTGTAACACTATCACTGAACCCACAACAAGCACTTTTTTCTTATCTCTAAAGGTTGGTTACTATTTACTCCTCTTTGAAGTCCGTAGATAGTTGTTGTTATTAACTCTTCCAACAAATCACACGTGACATCAATTTTTTTCCTTATTAGCGAACCACTAGTTGCTACATTTATTAGTGAACAACTAGTTGCTATATTTATGAAGTCCATAAGGATTCTTCATTGTTCTCCTTGATTCCTTTCCTCTACCATTGTCCTCTATATTGATTTTTGGAGTCTCATTTTTCAAATCACCCTCTCTTGCTTGGTGATGTCAGAAACTTGCATGTCATTTAGCTTGTTCAAACTCTTTGTAGATCTTATGTTTGTGCACTTGCAATTATACAATAAAAGTGTTAAAATCCTAAAATCAAGGTAACTCAAACTATAATAGATGCTATAAAACAATCCCTGACAACAACACCAAAAACTTGTTGAAGTTTCAAATTAAAAACTTTCTTAAGAGCGAGTATATAGATCGTATCTTATAGCATAAAAAGTATCATCCCACAAGGGTTGTAATAGTCACCTAACAAATCTTGTCAACTTTGTTTAAGGTAAACAATATGATAATTTTCTAAAATTTAAACTAAAAATAAATAATTGATAATAAATTAAGCATTAGTGTATTAATTGATTGATTAATGATGAAAACTAAGAATTACTTCTATCCTTATTTGTTTTCACTTCACCTTCTTGATTTAATCATACTTGATCCTAGATATCTAATAATTATGATTACCTACTCTCGAGGTTTAACTAAGTAATCCCAATTATAATAGATAGAAATTTAATTGTGATTTCTCGATTTATCAAAACTCATCATAACTCTATGACTCGATTTGAAGCAATCTCTTGGATAACTAATAAAAATAAATATCTCTCTTCAATTGTCTATTAATTTGATGTTTATAGGTCTATTAAGATACCAGCTCTCACCGTACAAAACAAGATCAGTGATCCAATATAATCTCGTGATTCAAATTAAATACAAAACAATAAAAATTGCAAGCATATTTCATTAAATCAAGAATATAAAGTTTAACAAATAAATCAAGAGTAATTCCTAAAAAGAATTTAGCAATCCATAGATGTAACTATATATGAAAATTTAATTGTCATTAATATTCAACAATAGCAAGGTAAAAAAAATAAAAGAGTGGAGAATTGAATCTGGATGTCTTCTCTTCTTTGCCTTAAGCTACAAGCTGCAAACTGCAACTTTTGTTCTTCAAAATTTTTCTTTTTTGATATCCTCTTTTTATGTTTTCCTAGTTGTAATTGATGCTTTTCTCTTCCTTTATATACTCCTAAGCCTTCTGGGGTTTTATCTTCCACATGTTTTTTTTCAAATTAACTTTCTGTTATAATCGTGCACAAGATGCATGATCGTGCCAAAGAC
Source organism: Erythroxylum alaternifolium (assembly GCA_027478495.1). NCBI lineage: Eukaryota > Viridiplantae > Streptophyta > Magnoliopsida > Malpighiales > Erythroxylaceae > Erythroxylum > Erythroxylum alaternifolium. The sequence continues at coordinate 13,910 of JANIIA010475634.1, read as the reverse complement.
TTTTTAACATCTTGTTATTTCATGTACGATTGTGCATGTTTATACATGATCGTGTCAAACATTATTTTCTAGTTTTTTCTTCATCTTTTATTCAATTTTTCCTATCTCCACTCATCACAAAACACATCAAACAACCCTTGAAATATACAATTAAGATACAATTCTTACCTTAAGCAATAATCAATTGAATAAAACACACAAAAATACTAACAAGAACATAAATCCAAGTCCTAAACATATGATTATCACCTAAGAAAACATTAGAAACACACTCTAACACCTAAAATACACACTGTAATTCACACCTATTAGCTATATCATGCATACTCATTATGTAAACTTTAACCCTTAATGCTCTATCATATTTTAGTGAAATCAATATGTGTATAAGTTGTCCATCTTTAGCTTTGTCACACTTCATAAACCTTCCCCCCAAAACCTTTATGAACATCTTACCATAGTTTTCAACCGATAATCCACCCTTAAGTGATGGTAATAGACTTTCTTCATGACCATGACACTTAACTCATTCAATCTTTCTCACTTTTGTTAGTGGAGCTTTTACTCTACTATGCTCTAATATGTCATAGGTATAGGCTCATCCTCAACTAGAGTCAGATCCAAAATTCGTAAGACATAAGGTTAATTTTACATCACTTTTTTAAGCCTTAAAAGTTTTCCCATTTAATGTCTCAATTGAAGATATTTGGTTGCCCACTGCTACTTGGCTCATCAGATTGACAGACAAGGTGTATCTTATAAGAGATGAATCAAAATAAAAAATCCACACCATAAATTTCTCTTTAAGAAAAATAAATAATGCAAATAAAAGTTTCAATAGATGACAAAATGATATTATAAATTGTTATCTCATTTGGGCAGATATAACTTGTAAATTAGAATTATAGCTCATTAACTATTACACCATTTGAGGGTGAGCTTTAGAACAACTGGTAAGGTTACTCCTTTGTGACCAGAAGGTCATGAGTTTAAGTCACAAAAATAGCCTCTTTGTAAAAATGCAAAGAGAAGGCTGCGTAGAATTGATAATCCTCCTTCGACCCTCATAAAGTAGGGAGCCTTGTGTACTGGATTTTACCCTTTAACTATTATACCATCTCATAACAATAATTCCCAATAACACTTTTAAGTTAAGAGAAAATAATTTGAAAGACGAATAAAAGGATTGAATTAACCTAAATTGTGAAAATAAACATAAAACAAATCTTAAACAGTTCCCTTCCTATTGTCCAAACCCAATCCTAAAGTAGATACAAGCTTGTTGCTCTTTGTAACATATGGTTCAATCAACCAAGTAGTGATGTTAGGTTAACCAATTGACATCATCCAAGAAAAATAGAAACATGTTAAGCATATAATATAACAAGGCATAACCATACAAACTTATAGGAAACATCTAAAAGCATAAGATTTAATCATAATAAAGTTATAAAATCAATTAACAACCTGCTTTGGTATAATTATTAACCAACCTCATAACCTATTCATATAAATCAACATGATTTAATTAATATTATCGCAAAATCAATTAACAAGCCAATTTGGTATAATTATTAACCAACAATATGACTTGGTTACAGGAACAAAGAAAATTTTCTAGGGTTTCATGCAAACTAAATTTGGAAAATTTTCCAAAATGCTGAAATCCAAAAAGGTTTTTATAATATATAAATTTAACTTATTCAAATATAAAGGTTATGGAACCAATTAAAACATGATTTGATACCACGTTTAAAAATTATATATATTAATTAAAGCAAATTACACAAGGCCAAAAATGTAAATTTGACCCTAACATTTATATTTGAATATAAGTTAGACCTTAATGTTTCATAGTAATAAAACTGAAGGTTAATGTTTTAAAAATGTTTAGGTTAAACCCTCCATAAACAAAAACTATAATAAAGACATGATTTTGTCAGTCTTCTTTTGCTACATCATATATTTGAGGGCTCCACAGTGCCACCTGTATGCCATATGACTTTATGGGAATCATTCCTCATTTAAAACATATCCAAAAATAAATAAATAAATAATTACTCTTATTAGTTTTAATTCATCCTAAATAAATTTAATTACGATATTAAAATTAATTAAACCCATAACTGAATCCTAAATTAATAAAACCCCGTAATTTTATGCAACCAATAATTCTAAAATTCCTATGATTGAAATGTGATCCAAGAACCAAGTTAGTAATAATTCAAATCTACTCCTTGTGGCTTTTGAAGAATAAAAAAATGGTGGATTAGAAAGCTCAATCCTATGTGCTAGGCATTTTGTACTCATTTCCAAATCCTATAAAAGTCATATACTTTGGTTCTTACTTGTCCAACCATTAATGAGAAATTGACCAATATGAGCCATCTTTAGGATGACCATCATTCTCTAAAACAATTAGTGGAAGCATTCCTATGGATAAAACTATTTCTATATACAGTACTTTGAGGAGATCTAATTATTGTCCTTCAAACTCTAAGAAACTTTGAATAGCCATAAAGCTAAAGCCTTCAATAGTTTTAGCATACTGCTGACCAATTTTCAAACTAATTTTATCATGTACATTGTAATACACGAAAATATTTTATGCTTTATGAGGCATATAGGCAATGGAAGAAGGAAAGGGAATCCATTATGGTTTTATAATAAAATCCTTAAGCTTAGTTCAACAATTGGAGAAGTTTAACTCATCTAGAGGATATAAAATTGGGAATTTTAGGGTTAGAGATTGGAACAAATTAGAATCATTTTTAATTTGGGGTTTAGCTAGGATTTAATTTTATTATTGTAATTAAATTGATAAATTAAAATAAATAGAATTATTTAATTATGGATTTTGAAAAAAGAAATGAGTCTAGTAAAGCCACATGGCACACAAGTGGCAATGCAGGGCCCATAAATGTACTAAAAATAAGATATTTTTGCTACATTATTACTAATGTAACAAAAGACTAATAGAATCTTTTCTCTATTACATTTCTCGATTATAGAGTGTTCAATTTGAATATTTTTAAAATATTATGTTTTAATTTAAACGCTATAAAACATTAAGGTCTAACTTATATTCAGATACATACGTTCGAGTTAAATTTTCCTTTTTGACCAATTATGTAATCATTTAAATATCATTTTATGCATATTAATAAGGCTAAATTCACAATTTGGGGCCAAAAGTTGTTGAGTTTGATCAATTTAGGGCCAAACATTATAATCTACTCAATTAAGGTCTAAACGTTATTGAGTCTGCTCAATATTAGGCTATTTTAGACAAAATTTTGATAATGTCACATACGCACCGTTAAGTCTAAGTGGGATGTTTTACGTGGCATTTTCGTGACCTATTTTCTAACGCCTTCCTTAATTTAAACCTTAATACTCATTGAAGTATACCATCTTGCATTTAAGTTATGGATTAGTGGAAAGAGAAGAAGAATAAAGAGACATGAAAGATGAAGAAGACAAGAACCAAAAATGGAAAAAAGATCCTTTTGCTGGTTTACACTAATATTAATATGTCAACTACTTATATAGCATTATTAGGTAATAAGCATGTCCATCATATATTTCTAGAAAGAATCAACAAAATTAAAGGAAACCATTGTTGGTTGTAAGTAGCAAAAAATGCTTCCTGGTTATATATATATTGGTTTCTACACCCAAAAAATAGGAAATGCTTTAAGGTTATATATCTAGCTTTGCTGTAGATATATAGGAACCTTCTTTTCTTTTGAGGGATGGGAAAAGAAAAAGAAAAAATGTCACCAAATGATAAATACGTTGTACTAGAAGAAGATGCAGAGCTGCATAAGATTACACCATCTTTATAGTCGAAGCTAAGCTATATACCAGTAACAAGAACCTTGTTAGACTTTAGTATTTTATTATGCAATAATGGCTTATCGAACCTTAAGTAATTACTATCTTTCCTCCTACTTTGACTTCTTTTTGTTGAATATAATATAAGAGCTGTAATCTTTTTTTAAACTGTTTATCTCACTAGTAATTAAGCATTGTAAAGGGTAGTAGATAGATTCAATTAATTTGGAAAGGATGTTGGATGTTGAAGAGAAGAGATGTGATTGAGGGAAACAATTAATGTTAGGATTTTTTTGTTTGGAGTTGGTGTCATTTCTGTTTCAGCCACGTGAATGTTAGGATTTGCCAACCACGTATATGTATTTTGTTTTTGTATGAATAATTGTAGGTCTTTGTGATTCATATTATCAACTCAAACTTCTTTTTATATTTAAGATTACATGCAAGTGGAATAGATTCACCAATAACTTCACTAATTTTGCAGCTACATAATTAGCCCCTCCTACCATGCCAATCTCAATGTAGCCATGCAAATCTTCCTTCAACCAAACCTAGTATTCCCCACTTAGGAGAGAGCCTTGAGTTCTTATACACTCGATGGAAAGTTCATCTTGAGAAGTTTGTATTCGATCAAATTTCTAAATATTCTTCGGAGGTTTTTAAAACCAATATTCCCAGCTAGCCGACTGTGGTTGTTTGTGATGCAATAGGCAACAAGCTCTTGTTCTCCAATAAGAACAAGTTTATTATTTCATAGTCGCCTGACTCTGTTAATAAGGTCTTTTAGGTCTTTCCATCTTCTCTTTAGACCTCATCCAAAGAAGAAGCCATAAATATGCACAACATGCTTTATAAGTTCTTAAAACCTGAGGCTCTTCAGTGATATATCGGTGTTATGGATGCTATAGCACGCAAACAATTTGCCTCTGAATGGGAAAACAAAGACAAAGTTGTCATCTTCTATGTTGCAAAGAACTATACGTTTTGTTTGGCATGTTGATTGTTTATCAACCTCGAAGACCCAAATCGCATCGCTAAACTATACGACCATTTCTATCCTTTATCTTTAGGAATTATTTTTGTCCCCATTGATTTGCTTGGAACTCCATTTAGTTAGGCTATTAATGCTTCAAAATGTATAAGGAATGAGCTCCTTGCCATTATTAAATGAAGAAAGATCGATATGGTAGAGGGAAAGGCCTCGGCTACACAGGATGTATTGTCCCACATATTGCCAACAAGTTTTAAGTACGAAAAGTACATGAATAAGAGTGACATTACAAACAAGATCCTAGGACTATTGACTAGTGGACACGACACTATTAGTGCTGCCTATACCCTTCATTGTCAAGTCTCTTGTAGAACTCCCCACATTACGAGAATTTTTATAAGGGTATTACTCATTATTAGTAATTCTTGTCATTTTTATTTGAATAGTTACAGTCCAATTGTTTTTGACTTTTTGTTACATGTATAGAACAAGTGGAGATAGCAGAAACAAAAGCATCAGGAGAGTTATTAAACTTGAATGACATATAGAAGGTGAAGTACTCGTAAAACGTAGCATGTAAAGTTAGGAGACTTGCTTCTCCTCTTTAAGGTGCTTTTAGAGAAGCCATCAGCGACTTCATTTTCAATGGTTTCTCAATTCCAAAGGGTTGGAATGTAACAGCATAGACCACCTGCTCATAGATATTTTCCGCTTTGGGCCTTGACCCAGTCAAGCTTTCACGATTTTGCTCTTCCCACTCCCAGAAAACTAGTCTTTGAGGATGAGGTATCTATACCCTTATAAAATGTACTTTGTTCCCCTCTCCAACCAATATAGGAATCTCACAATCCTTCCTTAGGGCTTAGCATCCGCACTGTCATACCAGTTCGGGTATTAGTTTTGATACCATTTGTAATAACTCAAACCACCCTCCCCCATATATTGTCCACTTTGGGCCTTGGCTTAGCCAAGCCCTCACAATTTTGCTCTTCCTACCCCTGAGAAAACGTGTCTTTGAGGGAGAGATATCCATACCTTTATAAGGCGTACTTCGTTCCTCTCTCCAACTGATATGGGAATCTCACTTGGAAGATACTAGTAGTTCACTAAATCAAAAGTTTAAATTATTAATATTTTCGATAAGAATAGATAAATTTATACGTGATGTATGATATGCATGTAGCTGTATTGGAGTGCAAGTTCAACACATAGAAGTCCAAAGTGCTTCCCTGAACCAGCAAAGTTAGATCCAACTTGAGTTGAAAGAAATGGACCTGCACCATACACATATATCCTGTTTAGTAGAGGACCTCAGATGTGTCCTGAAAAGGAATATGCTAGATTGATATTAGTGTTCATACACAACTTAGTGAAAATATTTAAGTTCTAGAAGCAAATTCCTGACGAGAAGATCGTTGTCAATCCCATGCCAATACCCCAAAAAGGACTTCCCGTTCTTCTTCGTCCTCATATGTCTTGATAATTAAGTTTAAAAATCATATTATCTTATGTTCCAAAACTATTTATTTGTAAGAAATCTAGTCTCCACCATAACTACTAAGCTATAGGTATATATACATATATAAAGATGTATAGCATAAGGTGAGAAATATTTACTATTAGCTGCGAGTGTTACAATATTTTTGATGATGTGGTTGTAGATGCATTATAGTATATGGCATGAGTATGTAACTAAAGAGCAATTTCTGTCCATAAAATAAAAGAAAAACACAAAGAGCTAATATGGATATAGAGGAAAATAGTTTAGGTAGCTTTAGCATATATATATTAACCTGTCCTATTACATACAATTCATAACTATTAATGCATGAATGTAGTGTCGATACAGATACACCCCAAGAAGATCATAACATTCAACTAGTTACTTGCAATCTTTGTGCATCACCATTTAATTGTAAAGAAATAGATCTCCAGGCTTTTAAAATGGTAATATTTTGTAATATATCAAGTAATATTCCTCGTTCGACTTCCAAATTTACTAAGGAATTGATTTCTGGTAACATAGTAAATGACAATATTCCCTTTTTTATTCTTAACCAGGAGTGGAAGGCAAGTTGAATGATGCAATAGCCACGCATCACATGAAATAGAGCAAAAGCCAAACTCGCAAGCATCAATCGTATACCATATTCATTTAGTTCATAACAAACAGACACAAACTAGTTCACTATGCTAATTAATTTGAAGGGAACAATTTATGTTAGTATATTATGTTGTCCTTTTCTAGTTTCTATTATAAATTATTTTGATTATAATGTAAACTTATGCCTGAGACTGCTGGGACAAGGAATAGCAGATGGTGAGGGTATGGCTTTGCGAGAAACAAAAAGTGGATCCTTGATCATGGTGATTTAGTTGGAATTCCCTTTTGTTGAAAGTTATGGGTTGTGGTAAGACTAATGTAACATTGGAAATAAGGAAGATGTCAGAAAATAGGTCACAAAAATGCCACATAAGACACCTCACTCAGAGTTAATAGCACGTGTGTGAAACAGCCAAATTCTCGTCCAAAATACCCTAACATTAAGTAAACTCGATAGCGTTTAGACCTTAATTGAGTTTAGGAATTCCTATATTAGAAGACATCATTTTTCTTCCTTGTAATTTGTAGAATCACCTTCGCATAACAACATCTCAGTAGAAATCCCGCTGAACATGGGGTTTGAGGAAGTCTAGAGCTACGTAACCTTACCCCTAAGTAGTAGAGAGGTTGTTTTCAATATACCCACATGAATAAAAGAAAAAGGGAAAACACTAAATAAATAAATAATATATAAATATAAAATGAAATGAAAATGAAAAAAATCAATAAAAGATACATGTTAAAATAATAAGGTAGTAATAATAAAAATTAAAATTAAAATTAAAGTTACATATAAAAGATAATAATAGTAAATTAAAAATAAAAATAAATATATACAAATAGAAATACAAAAATAAGTAATATAATAAATATAGAACAAGGCAAAGAATAAAAATAAAAGATAAAATACATAAATAAATATGCAAATAAGAAAGAAGACAAATAAATAAATAAAATAAACAAGTCATTATAATAAAATGTTTAGGTTAGGTAAGGAAATGTTTAAGCTAATAACTATGAGGAAAGTATCACATATTAAAAGTTTAGGCTAAATATAAGACATAATACTCGAAGGAAAATGTTGACAAAACTTATGAGAAAGAGAAGGGTCTCTATGTAAGATCATTTACCCTTATCCTCGTATGCCAAAATTTTTTATTAAGGGTCACATCTTCGATAAGTTCTAGTAGCACCATATCATTTTTTATCAACTTCATCTAGTTCTTCTTAGGCCTTCCTTTTTTCCTCTTATATTCTTTAAGTGCAACCTTCTTGCATCTTCTCATTAGAGCGTTAAGATGTCTCCTCTTAATATGTCTGAACTAAGATGTCTCCTCTTAATATGTCTGAACTACCTAGGCCTTGTCTCTCTTAATTTTTTATTAATATTAGTCACCTTTAATTTGTCTCCTACCATTTCATTCCTGACCTTAGATCTTTTAGTAAGGTTGCACATCCAACAGAGTATCCTCATCTCAACCACAATTAACTTATGATTATGCACTTGTTTGATGGGCCAACACTCCATCCCATGAAGTTTGACCAGCCTAATAGTTAAACGATAGAATTTAAATTTGAGCTTGAGTGGTATCTTCTTGTCACATAAAACTCTTACAACATTCCTCCATTTAGGCCACCATGATCTGATACGGTGAACAATGTCTTCAACGATCTCTCCATTGCTTTAGATGATAGATCCTAGATACATGAAACACTCTTTCTATGGTATTACTTCTAAATCAATCTTTACCTCCACATCGAAAGGCACCCCATGGCCCAAAAAGTTACACTCTAAATACTTAGCCATATCTTGCTCAATTTAAACCCCTTCGACTCTAATCTATCCCACCAAAGTTCTAGCTTGACATTGACACTCTTTTTTCTCATCTATTAAAACAATGTCATTAGTAAAAAACATACAACAAGGAATATCCCCTTTGATATTCTCGGTGTTCATTTGTCACTATTACAAAAAAATGGGGCTCAGTGAAGAATCTTGGTGTAGCCTAATATCGATAAAAAATGCCCTATATCTACTCCTATCGTCCTTACTCTAGTCTTAACACTTCCATACATATCCCTAGTAACCTATATATAGGTCATAGGAACTCCCTTAACTTCTAAACACCTCTACATGATTTCCTTAAGTACTTTGTCATATGCCTTCTCTAACTCAATAAAAACCATATATAGGTTACATTGTCTTTCTCTGTAATATTCCATTAATATATTATGGAGATGTATAACTTCTATCGTGGACCTTCCAGGTATGAAGCCAAACTGGCTCTCTAAAATAAGTGCATCCTTTCTCACTTTCCTGTAAATAACCTTCTCTAATAACTTTATGGTGTGAATAAGTAGTTTGATGCCTCTATAGTTGTTATAATTTTGGATATTATATTTGTTCATGTATCAAGGAATTAATATACTAGGTCTCCATTCATCCAACATTTTAGCAGATTTAAGGACACACTAAAAAGCTTGGTTAACCAAGTAAGACCCTTTTATTTAGACTGTTCCACAAAAAAACTATTTTAATTTATTCTTGTAATTTTTTGAGAATAAGTCAAGCTATGATACCTCTCAAACATGTTAAGACCACCTAAAAAGATGTATCCTCTACACCTTCATTAAAAAGACTATAGAATTATCTTTTCCATCCTGTCTTAATGTCATTTTCAGCCATGAGCATTGACCCTACTTCATCTTTTATACAAAAAATTTCATCTTGGTCTCTTTCTTTCCATTTTCTAGCTCTCGCCAACTTAAATATATCCTTTTCTCCATCTTTAATTTCTAATCGTTAGTATAATTTCTTATAAGCTCTTTTTTTAACTTATGAGACTCTCTTCTTCACCTCTTTCTTTGCCACTTTGTCACTTTCTCTATTAACTACCCTCTCAACCTCTATGTGATATCCAAAAGAGCTTCATATGTGAGGCCTTCTTAATCTTAACCTTTTCTTGTACATCTTCCTTTTAGCATCAAGACTCCATCTTACTTCCGGTAGGTCCTTTAGAAATAAACAAGATCTCTTTAGTTGTATTCCTTCATATAATTGCTTCTCTCTCTCGCATCTGGTTAGCATCTCCTTACAATTTCAATTCTTCTCCATATATTACTCTATCCTTAAGTTGTTTTGCCAAACCCCCTTTCAAATTCCACCTTCTGACTTTAGTACACCTTTTAGGACTCATCTTCTTCCTCTGACCCCTATGATCCTTAAAAAACAATCTATGCTGAGATGACAAGTAAGTTTTAGGTATCACTTTGCACTCCTTGCTACTAGGTCAATCGCTCCACTTTACAAGGAAGTAGTCAATTTGCATTTTCGTGTGTTTATTTTTTAAAATCACTAGGTGCTCCTTGTTTTTTCTTAAAAAATAAGTTGGCTATCACCAACTCAAATGTTACTGTAAAATTTAACACAGAAGTCCTACTATCATTCTTATCACCATACCCAAAACCATATGAGTCTATGAATATCCATCCGAGGTTACACTTATATAACCATTAAAGTCTCCTCCTAGAATAACTCTCTCATCAGGAGGAATCTCTTGAATCACCTCATCTAGATCTTCCCAAAATTAGCACTTAAGTAATTCCTCTAACCTTACCTAGGGTGCATAACACATACCATATTAAAAACAACACCTTTCACCATAATTTTTAAGGACATAATCCGGTCATTAGTCCTCTTTACCTTCATAACATGTTCTATAAGTTTCTTGACAACTAAGATACCTACCTCATTCTATTATCTCAATCATCCTAAATACTAAAGTTTGAACTTATCAATCTCTTTTACTTTAGCCCCTATCCACTTTGTCTCTTAGATGCACATTATATAAATCTTATATTTATCTAAATTCTTCACTAATTTTAATGACTTCCTTATAAGGGTCCTAATATTCCAAGAACCTATCCTTAATATGTGAACATCTTCTCTTCTCCTAGACCCAAAACTCATCAAATGACTAGCCTTTATTCTATCATTAGAAGTCAAAGCCACCACTCTTACTCTAATACCTAACACAAGCTATAAAAGACCAACTTAACAAGTCCATAAATGACTTTCAAAATACTCGAGAAAGGAAACAAGGATTAATATTAAAACCCAATGTAGGCACTGCACTATCTAAATATGTAAATCACAAATACAATCGACAACAAGCAAATCTAAATTTAGGTGGTCCAAAATTTGAACCAATAATAGTCACCTCTCCCCTTACTATATGTGCAAAAAGAATCAAAACCAACTCAAAAAAGGGAACAACCTTTAATGCAAAATATAGATTTTGGGGATTTTAAGTATATATACAAAGCTAATTCCCTTTGACAGTCTTCAAAAAAGGAATAATAGAGTTTAATAGTGAAATAGTAAATAACATATCTAAATAGGAATGAAAAGAAAACTAGAAATTTGAAGAACTTGAAGATGCTTGTTAATTACAGTTAAAGAGACCTTGATGAACATATTTGAACCCAATATAGCAAAAGAGATCGTCCATATACCCACAACTCAAAATCCAGTCTTTAATATTAAAAGCAGTAATGAAGTAACTGCTACAAACCCAGCATTAGTTTTTTTTCTTTATGGCGTTTCTACTTCACATGCCTCTATTAAACAAAAATCTTTTATTTTCATTCACTCACCATTCATGGATGGTGATGATTGTACAGACCATAGAAACAACCTATGACCATAGAAAGAGCAAAACAATGGAAGTAGATATACTGAATCCAATTTCACACCTAAACATACCTTAGGAGAAAACCCAAAATGCTAATAAATGAGATTATTCTACAGAGAAGGAGACGGTGTTAGGAGAATATAAAAGCAATTTGATTAAAATTGAAACAAAGAAAGTAGACACCCAATAATAGTTTTCAACTAAGACTTATTTTTTTCAATTCACTGGCGAAAGTTTGTCTCTTTTTCTTCAATTCCAACAATATCAAACACATAGAGATTAAGATAATAAAATCAAAAAAGCATTAAACCTTAAATCACACAAAGAAGCTAATATCGACAGCAAAAAGACACAAAAGTATAGAAAATTAAAAAAAACTCCAACAAAACCCAAAAAACCTCTTAGTTAGCTTGAAACAAAATCAATGAAAAATTGTATATTTTCAATTTTTGGTTTAATCCAGTGAGCAACATGTGAAACTTGAATTCCCAACTCTAAATTTCCATTAGTTTAAGTCAGATTATAAATATGATGTAAACATAACCCTTTATATATGTGTGTGTGTGTGTGTGTGTGTGTGTGTGTGTGGTAATGGGATGGTCAGAGAGACTTAGGCTAATTAATTATAAGGTTAGACTTTATCATCAAAGTAACCTAATAGCCCTTATACAATAACTATATTACACTCAATAAATATGTCAAGAAAACTAAGCTTATAAAACATCACAAATATAACTAAAGGCAGTTAGTTTTGTTTGATCTAATTATAAAACTATTTACTTGTAATTAAAAAATCTTACACATATTTCTTGAATTTTTTTTACATACACGTATGTAAATAGACATAGAGTATATAAAAATAGATAGAGAGATACACTTTTTAGCTAATTTTGCATATCCAAGTTGCTAATTCTATCTCATTTTTATATGTAATGTAAATTAATTATGCTTCTTTCTCTTAATAAACATTTATATAATGGTATTAATGCAAATTTGATTTCATCATTCACTTAATTAGTTTGATGATACAATTAGTTATCAAATTTTAAATTTTGTTAATTTTCATTCTTTATTTCATTGTTTATGATAAATCTTTAGTCCTTCTAAACCACACAATTGATTACAATGCATTTACACACAATACTTATATAAAATTTTATTTAAATATGTATGCCACATATTCTAAAATATATCTAAACTTTCTTATGTATAAATAAAAAAATGTTAGTTGTTTCTCAGAAATTATGAAGGAGTAATATTTGAAAATTGAAATGGAGGTAAAATTACTTATCTTCTTGTGTTTGTCTCCAAAAATGTACATGAGGTGTCACTTAACTAAGATTTTTCATACTTATTTATTTTTCCTTTTTCCCCTAAAATTAGATTTAATAAATATTAAAGTTGGTTTGATTTAAAGATTTTAAATTAGAATAAATATCTTTGTACATTTTAATCCGCTGGTCTAAACAAAAAGTTCATAATTTTTTAAGAAAATAAATGATATATTGAATGAATAAGGAGCTCTATTGTAAGTTACACGAATATAAAATCTAAATAGCATAAATTAGCTAGATGAGTAAGATAAAACAAAACAGAAACTTCAATTCTAGGAGTCTAGACAATAGGGACAACTTATACCTTGGTTCCTCATTTTGCTTCTTCTTAGTTTAAGTAGTAAACAATTAAATAGATGAAGTAAAATGGCATCGTTTTGCTTTATTTTTATTTCTTCCTCCACCTCTCCCTTCGTCTCTCATATCTCACCTTCACTCTCACTCACCACATTCTATATCATTGTCTCTGTCTCTCTCACCACGCCACCTGTCCCCAACCGTAGTAGCTTCCCTGCCCCTTTCGTCGCTCACCAGCTAATGTATTATTTCATCAAGTCCTTAAGGTACTCTATGCTCAAATTTGCTTTTGTTGTATTATTCATATTCATAAACATGTTTGATTGTTTGGAGAGGACTAAGGAGTTGTGGTTTATGGATAGAGATGTCAATATTGGCCCAGCCTGACCTTTGGTCAACGGATTTAGCCTGGTCAAACCGACCTACGGGTCGGTAGATATAACCTGTGGACTGGCTGGCCGGGCTATGGCCTGGGAAACCATGGACGAGACGGATCGAGGGCCAATCTGACTGGCCCGGACCATGGCCCACGGCCCACCCACCACTCAAAAATATTTTAATAAATATTTTAATTAATTATTAAAATAATTAATAAATAATTTAAGTAAATTAAAAATTTGTAATTAATGTAATTCATAATTTTAACAATAACT
>JANIIA010475626.1:0-16999 GCA_027478495.1 Erythroxylum alaternifolium | reverse complement strand
CATCATTTTTTGAGTCATTTATATGCAAACATGTTCAAATTTCCATATCAATTTAACCCTCTTCAACGCTTCCTTCTTCTCTGGTTAGGGAATTTGAACAGCTAACTTTAGATCCAACAACAATGGAATAATGCATACACATTATGGAACCTAAAGCGTAAAACTACTACAAATGCTGGCAACTAACAAATTTCTCACCTATTTTGTATACAACCAAATCCTCAAAACAGATTAGTCTATAAATCCTCAAAATCCCCTCTGAAATTCGTGCATCATCAAAACAGAGCAAATTTAATAAATCTCCTAACCAAAATCCTTCTTTCTGAAAGCAAAAACAACAAACTTGAAACGTGCAGAAATGAAGGAAACTCAACAACATCATTTGCGCAACCAGAGAAACGTCAAGCAAGGAAGAGTGGCATTTTTCCAGCAAAAAATAAAAAACTTACTTGACCCTGGAGAGACGAACGTGTTGGGGAAGAAGGGCAACGTGCGAGAGAGAAGCTAGGAGAGTTGTGGGTCGACAGAGAGGACTGATTTTGTGAGGGAGAAGGGGGGCAAAATTTTGGGGATTCAGAGACGAAGAAGAGAGCGCAGTGGACGAGGGAGGGATTTTGCTGTCTTTTGTGTTTCGGAGACAGGGACAAGCGTTTCTGTCCTTTGATTTTTGGAGGAACAAAAACGCTTGTCCCTATCATCCAGGGACGGAGGACAAAATAACGAGGACAGCAACCAAACATGCGATGGAGACAGGATTTTTATGTTTTGTCTTTTGTCCCCATTAACGGGGACAGGAACCAAACATAACATTACAGACTTAGTGGACACAAACAAGATAGTATGTATAGAATTTACCCCTATTTCGTATCTTATCTATTATAGGGATTGTAGCAAATAGATGACTATTTATCTTATTTATTATAAGAAAAGGAATGTTGCAATTAGGGATGTCAATGGGCCCGGTCTGACCCATCCTTAATATTAAAAAAAATAAAAAATGACATCGTTTTTGTCGTTTCGATCCGACCGCAGGCCGACCCGTGGCCTAATTAGGCTGAACACTTTTGGCCCGTGCCCTGCCCAAACCGAGCTAAAATTGACATTCCTAGTTGCAATTTCTTTGAGTGGTTTCACAAAAAATTTTCTTCAAGAAGTTTAGATGTCATAAATGCCTTAAGAGTGAAGAACATGATATGTAATAGACAAAAGGGAGATGGTAAACTTATATGGAGAGATAGTAAGCTTAATTGGGTATTGGGTTTAATAATATTGTTTTGGATTATGCCAAGTGTCGTAATTGGTATTTGTATGTACAAGTAAGGGGGATGAGATAAGTTGTATTTAATACTTTTTCCAAATTATGACATTTTGTATGACATTATGTATTAAATTAATGAAAATGAGTTGTGATTTTATTTCATTCGTATATGTACAAAAAACATGCTTCTAAATTAAAATCAAATTATCAACAAAATGATTCCTACACGTGGTGTTATAATTACATACTTATAATTCAATTTATAAATTTAAAAGATCACCAAAATGATTCCCTGCACATGGTGTTGTAATTGCATACATCAAAAGATACAAAAGTGAGTCTATAGTTATGACCCTATGAGTTGTTTATGAATAAAAGTGAGTTGTCCATAATTATATAAGACCAAAAAGTCTTCATCATTTCCAAAAATACAAAGGACCACAAGTTATATACTTCCTCTAATCCTTGTTCTTTTTGTCGGTCCAACCTCATCTATTGCCCTTAACCTTTTTGAGATGTTAGATCTTCTAACTCTGGTTGCCTTCGTCTTTGTAATAATTTCTTAAACAAGTTCATTTCCCTTCTTTGTGATGCATATTCTACGATATATATGTTGCAATTATAAAAGAGCACCATTCTCATTTGCAACATTAAGTCTATATGTTTTTCTTAAAGAAAAAAAAGTTAAAAGTATGCAAAAATGGTTTATATTTTTAAAAATATTCATCCTATTATAACCTATCAAAGTACTACTTATATAGGGTTAACTACTTTACAACAAACTAAAATTTTCATCCTTTTACTGCTAATTTTAGTCGTTTTGACTAGTATCACGAAATCAAGTAAAATTTACAATTTTAAATATAATTAATCTATTTTATTAATAAAATTTGATTTGATTCATCATATTTAATATTTATAAATATGTTGTTCTAGATACTAAATAGTAAAGCTCTTTATGCAAAAGGTATGTTATATTCCTTAGAGTTTACACTAAAATTTAATTTAGATTGTAATGTTTTGTATTGTTAAAAAAAACTTTAATGTTTGATAATGTTAAAAAATAATTTAACATTTGACAAACTAAATTATTTGAACTTCAAACTAACAAAACTTAAACTTCTATAGGGATTTACTAACATGTGATGATGGTATGACAATTTTTTAATTTGGGGAGCCATAGTTGCCATGTTAGCATCTTATGTGGCACCTAACTTAACTAAAACCTTAAATTTTAAGGATTAAGGTTTCAACCTTAAATCCCTAAATTCATTATATATTTGCCTTGTTAATTGTCACTCTTACCT
This sequence comes from Erythroxylum alaternifolium, assembly GCA_027478495.1. Lineage (NCBI taxonomy): Eukaryota > Viridiplantae > Streptophyta > Magnoliopsida > Malpighiales > Erythroxylaceae > Erythroxylum > Erythroxylum alaternifolium. Next base: position 14,434 of record JANIIA010475626.1, on the reverse strand, counting down.
CTCTAATATTGATGACCGAAATCTATAAGTGCATATAATTGAATGCAGTAAATTTAAACTTATAGTATTCTAAGTTATTGTTCCTTTGAAGACTAATTCAATTACTAAGTTTATTAATCCTACCAAATCACTGAAATTTGAATAAACAAAATTTTACAAAAGGTATGTAAATTACTAGACTAACAAAAGTAAGGCGGTTAACTACCATAAAGAAATTAATATAAATAAAATGCTAAAGTTTTAAGGTTCAATTATGAGAAAATTCAACTATCAAGCAAGATTAATTCTCAAGGTTGAAATGACAATTAACCTAAGAAATTTATATACTCTCTCATGCTTACATAGTTATATTTAATTAAGCAACAACCACCTATTAATGTACAATTAACGTAGTTAAAATTATCAACAACAATTAATCTATTAGTTATCACAATAGTCTAGGATATCTTTATCACTAAATCTAGAGTGTTTATTTTTCTAGTGTACAAATTGTCAAAATAGTAGGCACCATTTTCAGTGCCTACAAAAGTTGAAATAAAAAGAAAGTCAAGGATAGCTGGCCAAATGGCTAGCCATCTCACACTTCTCCTACCTATAAATAAGCAGGAGATGAAGAGAGCATATCATCCCACAAGCAAAGAAAAGAAACGAGAGTGAGGGAGAAAAGCGAGAAGGAAAAAAAAAGGTGAGACAAAATGTTTTGTATATTTTGTGAGTCTAGTTTGTAATTCTTTATTTTTTCTGTATTAAAATTCTTCTATCCTTGCTCGTTATTTTTACCCTAATTTAGAGGTTTTCACGTAAAATCTGTGTGTTTATTTTATCTTCAATATTTTTAGTTTCATTTTAGCTACGACCCAGCTCTTTCTAAGTCCTAATTGTTCCTAACAAGTGGTATCAGAGCCAGCCTTGGATGTGTATATCTGCTTATTGTATGCTTTATGGTTGTGACCAAAGTGGATCCTCCACATCAAAAAATAAGTTAGAATATTATTCACCCTGTCAAAGGCACTATTCATAAAGCGGTTGTGATAAAAGTAATGGTGGCAAAGTACGACATTGAAAAATTCAACATGAGCAATTTCTCACTGTGGAAGCTGAAGATAAAGGCAATAGGAAAGATAATTGTCTAGCGGCCATTAGTGAATGGCTAGCTGGAGTCACAGATGAAAAATGGAACGAGATGGATGGGTATGTTGTAGCTAATCTTCACGTAGCTTTAGCTGATGGTGTATTATCCAGTATAGAGGAAAAGAAGATTACAAAGGAAATATGGGATCACCTCATAAAATTATACGAGGCCAAATCACTCTACAACAAAATTTTTCTGAAGAGGAAACTATACACTTCATATATGACGGAATCCACTTCATTGGCAGAACACTTAAACACTTTAAATACTCTATTTTCGCAACAGATATCATTGGGGCACACAATAGAAATAAGTGAACGTGTAGAACTTTTACTTCAAAGTCTACCAGATTCATATGATCAACTATTCATAAATTTAACAACTAATACAAACATTTTAGTCTTCGATGACATTGTAATTGCTATTCTGGAAGAAGAGAGTCGGTGTAAGAGCAAGGAAGACAGGTTGACAAGTTCGCAATAAGCAGCAGCCTTGGCGGTGATGAGAGGTAGATCAATGGAACATGGTCTAAGTGGGAGTCACAATTATGGTAGATCAAAATCTAGGAGTGAGAAGAACTGTAAATGCTGCAATTGTGACAAGAAAGGTCACTTGAAAAAGGATTGCTGGAATCTAAACAAGAAAGATTATGTTCCTCAAAGAAACGTTTCAAGCACTCCAAACAATGGAAGCGTAATGGTTTGTGAAGTAGCAACGACTATTAGAGGAAAGAGAAGATTTGCTAATGTATGTATGTTTGATTCAGCAACTACTTTTCATATGACCTCCCAAAGAGAATAGTTCTATCAGTATAAATCTGTCTCTAGAGGATCTGTGTACAACTGTAATGACCAAGCTCTTAAGATCTTTGGTATTGGCAACATCAAGTTAAAGTTGAATGATGGAATAATTCAGACTATTGAAAAAGTGCAACGTGTGGAGGGCCTAAAGAAGAATTTGTTATCTATAGGACAGCTGGATGATCTTAGTTTCAGCTTTGAGATTAAAAACAAGATCATGAAAATGATTAAAGGAGTGCTGGCATTTATGAAAATAGAGAAGATTGTTACAAATCTGTACATGCTAAAGGGAGTAACTTTGCAAGAAGGATAGCATCCGTTGCGGTGACTAATCCAAATGACAAATCTGCAATGGCGTGGCATAATAAGCTTGGACATATGTCAGAACAAGAAATGTAGATACTTGCAGAGAAGAATCTACTTCCAGGTCTCACAAAGGTATCACTACCCTTCTATGAGCATTGCATTGTGAGTAAGCAGCATCGATTGAAGTTCAACATATCAAAGTTCAAAAGCAAAGAAATTCTACAATTGATTCACTCTGATGTATGGCAAGCACCAGTTACGACCCTAGGAGGAACAAATTTCTTTGTATCATTTATTGATGATTATTTGAGGAGATGTTGGGTGTTTCCTATTAAGGGGAAGACAGATGTATTTCCAACTTTTAAATTTTACAAAGTGCGGGTGGAACTTGAATCTGGTAAGAAGATTAAGTGTTTGCGCTCAGATAATGAAGGTGAATATACTGGTAAAAAATTTGATTAATTCTGCAAGCAAGAAGGCATCAAAAGACAGTTCATGACGGCATACACTCCTAAAAAAAATAGAGTAGCAGAGCAGATGAATAGAACTCTGTTAGAAAGAACAAGAGCGATGATGAGAACTGCAAGCTTAAATAAGAAATTCTGGGCAGAAGTAGTCAATACTGCCTGTTATGTGATGAATTAAGCTCCATCAATTGCAATTAAGTTGAAGACATCGATGGAGATGTGGATTGGTAAACTAGTGGATTATTCTAGCCTCCATATATTTGGAAGTCCTGCCTATGTGATGTTCAATGCTCAAGAAACTACGAAGTTGGATTCGAAATCCAGAAGATGTATTTTCTTGGGATATGCTGAAGGAGTAAAGGGGTATCGTCTATGGGATCCCACCACCCACAAGATTGTTATCAGCAGGAATGTTATCTTTATGGAAGATAAGGATCAAGAGCAAGTAGAAAATGTTCAAATTGTACAAGAGAATCCAAAAACTACAACAGTATAAGTAAATAGGGAAGTTGATCAAAATGATTCTTCTGAAAGTACACTAGAGCACGAGGAGAAAGAACCAGTTAAATATGATGTTTTAGATGCTCGGAGATCAACTCGCACAAAAAGAGCACTAAGCTAGCACTCAAATTATATTATGGAGAGTAATATTACATATTGTCTTTTAACTGAGGATGGAGAGTCGTCAACTCTTCAAGAAGCAATGAATAGTTCAATGCATCTTAGTGGATTGCAACAATGCAGGAAGAAATTAAAGCTCTGCATAAAAATAAGATATGGGAGCTAGTATCACTACCACAAGGAAGAAAGCCTATTGACAATAAATGGGTTTATAAGATCAAGCAAAGTGGTAATAATCAAGTGGAGCGATATCGTGCTAAATTCGTTGTAAAAGGATATGCTCAGAAAGAAGGTATTGATTTTAACGAAATATTTTCTCCTGTGGTTCGACTAACTACAGTTCAAGTAGTTCTAGCAATGTGTGCTACATTTGACTTGCATATTGAGCAATTAGATGTGAAAATTGTATTTCTTCATGGAGATCTAGAAGAAGAAATTTATATGCTCCAGACAGCAGGTTTTGAAGAAAAAGGAAAAGAGAACATAGTTTGTAGGTTGAAAAAATCTATGTTTGGTTTAAAGCAAGCACCGAGGTGTTGGTTTAAGAGATTTGATTACTTCATCATGAGCCTTGGATACATCATACTGATTGCAGACTCTTGTGCATATTTCAAGAGGTTTGAGAAAGATGATTTTATAGTCTTACTATTATATGTAGACAATATATTGGTAGCAGGCCCTAACAATGATCGTATCAAAGAATTGAAGGCACAGTTGACTAGGGAATTTGAAATGAAGGACTTGGGACCAGCAAGCAAGATTCTAGGGATGCAAAATCATCGAGATAGAAATAATAGGAAGATTTGGCTTTCTTAGAAGAATTATTTGAAGAAGATCTTGCAGCGATTCAACATATAAGATTGTAAGTCAATTTATACCCCTCTTCATATTAATTTCAAGTTATCCTCAAGTATAAGTCCTAGCAATGACAAAGAGAGGATGGAGATGTCCCGAGTACCATATGCATCAGAAGTAATGTTCGCTATAATTTGTACAAGACCAAACATTGCACATGCAGTGGGAGTGGTTAGTCGATACATGGCGAATCCTGGTTGAGAGCATTAGAATATAGTTAAGAGGATTCTCAGCTATATCAAGGAAACCTCAGATGTTGCATTATGTTATGGAGGATTAGATTTTACTGTCAAAGGATATGTTGATGCTGATTATGCAGATGATTTTGATAAAAGTAAATCCACTATAGAATATGTGTTTACACTAACTAGAGGAGCTATAAGTTGGGTTTCAAAACTGCAGTCATTTGTGGCTACGTCAACAAAAAAAGCAGAATATGTAGCAACTACACAAGCCAGTAAAGAAACAGTGTGGTTGAAGATGTTGTTGGAAGAACTTGGGTATAAACAAGTGAATATTACTCTATTTTATGATAACCAAAGTGCTTTACATCTTGCAAGGAATCCAGCATTTCATTCAAATACAAAACACATTCGAGTTCAATACCGCTTCGTTTGTGAGAAAGTGGAAGAAGAAATGGTGGATATTTAGAAAATTCATACCATTGATAACTTAGCAAATTTTATGACAAAAGCAATCAACGTTGACAAGTTTATGTGATGTCGATCCTCGTGTGGCCTGACAGAGACATAAGCAACATGAAGTAGCAAGGCAGAAAGAATTGTGTGAAGATATGATTGATTCTTAATTAAATCTTGAAGTAGGAGAATTGTCAAACTTGGTTGGCATGTTAGGCACCGAAATTCAGTGCCTAACATGCTTAACAAGACAACAAAGAAGGTTGGCCAATTTGGCCAACCACCCTTTCATTCTCTTACCTATAAATAGGAAGGAGGTAAACATAGAGAATTATCCCATAAGCAGAAAAAGAGAGACGTGAGGGGTGAGAGAGAGAGAAAAAAAGAGAGACAAATATTCTGTGTATTTTTGTGGGTCTAGGTTTTCTTGTTGTAATTCTCTAATTTTTCAGTAGTAAAATTCTTCTATCCTTGCCCGTGATTTTTACCCTCATTTAGGGGTTTTCCACGTAAAATATATCTGTTCATTACTATTCCTTTAGTCTTATTTAGTTACGAACCTGTTCTAATCCGGTTAATTTTTACAACACGTTTGGAACAAAGACCAGTGACTGTCAACAAGCTATACGTTAAATTTTAGGGAAAACAAAAAATTATAATGAGTGAGACTATCTGAGAACTAACAGAAACAATAACTAAAATAGAAGATAGCGATAAACATCACTTCAAATCTTCTGTTCCGTTTTTTCTTTGCCCAAATGCTCCAAACAACATCCAACCATACAATAATTGGGAGAGAGAAAATTTAAATGGGTGGGATGATGTTGGAACAGAAGTCACAGAAAAAAACAAACTCGATAAAAATTGGTCGACCCGATGTACACGCGGGACAAACCCCACCATCAAATTTGGGGCACTTCGCCAGACATTGAAAGAAACTCCACTGAGGAGCAAGGAAATATGATTTCATCATCACTTGAGAAAACATCATCATTTTTCAAATCCTTGATTTCTTTAAATCTACTGTTCAAACTGTCTTCCTTGTTTATATCAAATACCAATACAACTTTCCTCACACCTATAGAGTTTGTTTGTACAAAATTGTTTAGAAATTGAACAACAGAATCTAACGGAGGATTAGGTTCACTCAAGACAATGTGCATGGAATGAAGTCCAACATATAATGAATAGTGAGAAATGGATTTCTTAAGCAGATCATATTTCTTCCACGTGTTGATCAAAATATCATACCCCTTCCTACATTAATAAGTCAAGCAAAGAGTTAATTACAATGGGGTAATGACTTGCATGCTCCTGTACAATGCAAAGTCAATTTACAGCTTAGTATATATTTCACTAAACCAAAAAGGCCATCGTGCTACAAGTTCGTAAGGCTTGATGATCAAATATGCTTAGAACAAGTTCTAAGGCAACAGTTCACGCCAAATATGAAAACCATAGGATTAAGGAGATGAAATTTTATATTCTATAAATCCCCGCAACCCCATCATTGAAAAAAAGGGAAGATTAAAAAAGAAGAGTAAAGAAAGAAAGAATCTTGCCAATCAATTGCACTTTAATCTTCCTACGCTAAAGTTTAATCTTGTAATATTTTAAATAGTTGAATGTTCCATCTAGAATTATGTTGTTAAGAGGAAATGCATCAAGAAGTAGTATGAATACGAAGTGTTTATAGAAAGAACACAAAGAAGATCCACTTATTAGAAATTTTCCTATTTGATGGACAACAATTGATTGCATTTTATCAATTTTTAATAATTTATCAGTTAATTTACATAAATTTGATTCAGATAAAGATAATAAAGTGACCCAATAATGGATCTATATTAGTGGGTCGAAGTCTAAAAAAAATGGACCATAATTAATGTAGATCGGACCCATATCGGACTTATGATGGGAAAAACCTAATATGGAAGCTATATATGTAAGATAAGGTCTCATGTAGTTGCTTAATTTATTTGTGAACGTAAAGATACTCTGACCCATTTAGAGGTTGACGTTTTGATAAAATTGCATAGAGACGTTAATGACATTCTAGTGATCAACTTTTGTGAAGGTTATCAAGAAATCAGACTTGTTTCGGCTTCAAAAAACTTGTTGAAAGTCATGGAACTGAAATCAGGTATTTTTCATGTTTCATCGTTCATTCTCTTTCACGTTCAATTCTAAATGCGTAACTGAGGCTTGTGATATGCACGTGGTATCAAGCAATTACATGTTCGGATAAATAAAAACAAACATTTTTCAGTGTTTCTCTGCATGAAACTTAGAGAAAAAAGATTAATTTTTAGTTTTTTCTAGAATATTGTTGCTTGAATATGTGTTGAATGTGATTAGCATTGAAAATGGGGGTTAAAATGAGCTTCAGAGGTTGAAAGCTGACCCAAAACTCATCGAAAATTTCCTATTTTGGAGACGTCTGTGTCAGTGCTACAATATTACCAAAGAGGCAGTGCATCCGACACGTGGACAGTTAGGGAGCAGCTACGTGTCAATGCGTGGTTAGCACGTGCATGTCACACACCATATAGGATCGAAGGCGTGGGTGCACGACGCACGCACCCTACAGGTTCTGAACGCACGCTTTCTTCCCCAACACGTTCATTGATGTCATCTGACGACACACTAACATCAACTCATGATGTCAACCGCACATTAAAAAAAAATCAAAATTTTAGAATTCCCTTAAAGGTATCTCGTGGAATTTTAGATTGGTTCCCGGGTTCGAGGAATTTATCAAGTGAGTTTTTAATTTTTTGAATTTATTACATTGATAATAAATAAAGTTTAACTCTAGAAAAGGCAATAAGGCATTTTAAAGTCATTTTAAAGTGAATTTTCATGTTACGAACTTGACATGAGTGAAATATTTGAGGTTTTCATGTGTCATGTGTTAACGCATGATAGTCACTTTGACTGAGATTTTTCGTGACAAAAGTCTCAAGTAAAGTTAATTGATGATTATTTTTAGCACTCGTATGTGATAATGAGAATGTGCATTTGGATTTTGCATTTATTGATGGTACATTGTCACATATTATATGCCTGTACATAATTTGGGGATAACATACAAGTGTATCCCTTATGTTTGTGGATTTATTAACTACTGATGAGATTGAAGTCACCACAGTGGCCTTTCACGTTAGTATTTGAATTATTCTACTTTCATGTTTGTGGATGTCTCTGATCTTGTGTTTGGTTATTCTACCCACAGATATTGACCTTATATGAGATTCTGAGATGTGCATAAAGGCATTAGATGGAGGAAAGTCATTGCTTTAATGATCTATTTGCCCATAGGTGTAATATTATAAGAGTTGATGGTGTGTACTCTGGTCACTTTTATGTGGATATCTAGTTGCATATATTATGTATTCATCCCATAAGTTTCATAATGTGTAATCAGATTCTTGGTACAAATATTATTTATTGGCTTTGAGTATTGCTGTTATCCTACGTTTGTGCTAATCTTTACTTTGTCATTTTGTTGTCACCTTTTCGATCAATGAACACAATGTCATTATTGAAACCCTATCTGGTTTCAATTTGAAGAAGTGGATAGAGGATGTATTGTGTTATGCACCATTACTATAGAGCATAGGCCCAAACATTCAGAGGACATTCAAGAACATACCTTATGAAAATGGCATGTTAGAGCAATTACGTCAACTTATTATGGCATCATATAGAACATAAGTATTTCCAAAGATCAAAACTCCTCATTTCATTCACAAAAATGAAACTTACTTACATTGTCATTACATTTCATAATCCATATTTATACATAACATAACATTTGGGAGTTTAAAGTTCTATACAAAAAATTCAACATAAAAGGAGAAATGAAACAAAATTATTTTATCTAGACACTGCAAGTATCAATTGATTAGACCTTTAAGCCATTCTTGTTTCCAAAATTGACAGTACTAGACTTCTATTATATCACCTTAAAAGCTAGGTCTCCTTTGTACCTGAAAATCTACTTTTCAATTTTAATGAGTTTGTGAACTCAATGAGTGAACCATCATCGATGTGCTCACTTAAGTCTGAGCATGAATATAACAAGTATAAACCAAATTCACAAGTGTATTTCCCAATTCTACAGATGTATTAGATCATTCATTATTGAATACCAGATCACAATATACATCATATCTCAGTAATACATTATAAACTACAAACATTTCATATAATCATTTGAGAATAATCCAATCATTCATACCATCAACACGTACATAACATTGCATATCACTATTTCAAAACAATTCAGTAATTCTTCGCAATCGTTCATATGATATGTGAAGACTATATATATATATGCAAATGCACATGTGACTCCACTTTCATTTTTACTTTATTGTGACCGAGCGCCTATTTACTGTCCTGTATTTATTATGGATACCGTGCTCATTTTATATTTTATCTTGTACCCATTATAGATATTGCGCTTATTAATAACTGAGTATGTGGTTATTTGTGTACATTTCCGAGCTTTAAGCTCTTTTTTACATTGTTCACTCCGGCCACAACTCCTTTATCTGATCATGCATAACAGTGTGATGGAATGCATCAATTCACATAATATGCTATCAATAATTTTCATTCAATATGCACAGTCATTTATCACATTCATCAGATCTGAGTCCGGCATTCAATATTCAGTTGAGTACACATTTTCCATATTCACATACAATTAGAAAGAACTTTTAATACAATTCCGAATATCAAACTCCTCGAACCATCAATGTCCAGAATTATTACAATCATATCAATAGTAGTTCAATATCTAAAAGTTAATCGAAAACAATTCAGTTATAGTGAGAAAACATTTAGGTTAACTCATAGTATGCTTTAGGTAAGCTATTACCTTGATGACCTGGCAATGTCTAGATGCTGACGATCAATTTATGCTTCTTTAGTCATGCAATACATACATATTTTATGCATTACAAGTTGATCAATCATATAAATATTCAATCATCCATATGTATATTTGTCATGTTCAAAGAATGCTCGATTGACTTTCTGAGTATGTATCCTTATTCACAAATCTTAACTATTCATACATCATATCTTGGATATAACTAGTTTGAAATTAGGTTTATACCTTAAGTAAACTTGATTATTCTAAATTCATCAACCATACATTCACCAACCCTTTTCTAACATTATATATTCACACAATTTCCCAATTGTCATTCATTCATTCCTAATACATTACTCACATCCTTTGGATCACATTTGTATTCATAGGAACACCTTTATTCCTTTAACAACTCATAATTTCTAGATTTAGATACATTGATATCAAAACAATCCATTCCTTAAGTTATAACATCAATTAACAACCTAAACTTATCAAACTAACCAATTAATCAAGCAACTATATAAGTCCATTTCAAGACTCAATCAAGCCTAAAAGCTTCAAAGTAAAGTGACTTATCCTTAGTTAATTCAACAATCACATAAAACAAAAAAATTTTCACTTTAAAGCATTGCCCACGATTGTGGGATTAGTGAACCGAGTGTTCACTCTCCAGTTTCCTTTAATTTCTCCACATTCTAATACCTTCATACCAAATTCAAAACATCTTCATATTAGTTCAATAATTATACCTCAATTATACCTTAATTATTGTTCAATTCCTCATCAATTTCATCTCCAATTCCAAATTAAAATTATGCAATTGGTAGCTCATAAACTATTGTCTCTCATGCATAAAAAAAAAATAGAAATTATCATTCACTATTTTACATATGGTCCTAGTTCTTTCCCATTTCAAGAACACTACACTAGCACCTTTCTTTAGCATAAATTCACCTTCATTATACTTCAAATCCCATCCTATTTCATCCATATAACAACTTATAACCCATGATTTTTATACATCAAGAACAAAGCATAAAAGTATCTAAGTTCATCCATCATATTCTAGCACACTTCATCATCATCATCATATACAATTCATCCCAATGCAATCATCATAATCTTTTTATTAAAACATGTCATAAAGAACAACACTTTACTTACTTACTTAGCTTCCAATTCTAGCTCAATTCATCAGGTCTACCTAGCCCTTCATGCATCCAAAATCATCCCAAATTCAAGGCGAGAATTGGATGGGTTTTTAACAACAAGATGAAGAAAGCAGAACATTGGAGAGGCAAAATGTAGAATTTTGGGCAAAACTCAAAGTTATGAGGGTTGTGTGTGTGTGTCGATAATGAGAGAAGGGAGAAGAAGATAGCATATAGCAAAAAAATAAAATAAAAATGGTCCTCTATATATATGGGCGTGGGTATAGATGTATGGTGAGTGTTAAGACACTTGTCAAGTAAAGGACCATGCTATATGTCGTCTTCTTAAACCACCAAATGTCACTTAAATACTTAGTCCACTTATCACTTAATTCCCTAAGCCATTTTTCACCCAATTATCTAAGCCATTTTTCATTCAATCACACTACCACGTGTCCTTTATTTCTACTGTCATGTGTCAACTTAGCTTGCCACTTGACGTTTTTCCAGATCCAAATGTACGTATTAATTCATCAATCCCCCAATTGTCACAATTAATTCTAAAATAATAATTGTAATCTTTCAAACCAAAATTCAAAACATAAGTAATAAACAATCAAACCATAATCATTTAAAACCTTTCATACCCCAAAATATGTCAATCGAGTGCATATACTATCTTTGCAATGTGTACAAAATCACAATTCATGTGTGTATGCTAATGTTATACATGTGATTGAAATGCACCTTAAAAATTCTCAAATGATAAAACTCATGGGACTAAATAGCCTAAGACTCTAACTCTCATCAATGTTTTGGAAATCGGTTATTACACATTGAGTGCAATGGAGATGGCAGAAATTGATATGGCCATATATACAGATGGGCCACCTCTACCTACATCTTAAAGCGTGGAGGCTGATAAAGCAGCCTATGCAGCCTGGGGTTGGTCAAACATATTATATTTCATGTCCATTAAAAGATCCGTTCCTGACCATCTGCTTAGTGGACTTTCATCGACAACCATAGCACGGGATTTTTGTAATAATGTCTCCCAGAGGTACTCAGTCTTGTCAAATGTTGAGATAGGTACCTTGATGAAAGAATCATTCTCCATAGAGTACACTAAAAAAGGGGGAGTGAGGGAGCACATATCAAGATTTATTTGTCTCCATAATAAACTAAAGGCGCATAATATTTCTCTTCCTAATTTCTTCATAGTTCGCTAGACTTTGAGCACACTGCCTCTAGAGTTTAGTAATTTGGTGAAAACGTATTATTCATAAGATGAGAAATGAGAAGTTGATGCTTTGATTTCCCATTGTGTTGCTAAAGAAGAAAAGTTAAATAATATTGTTCATAACGTCCTCTTAGTAACTAAGGGAAAAGAAATGATTAATCCCGTTATGGTTATATGTTCTTGCTTAAGGAAAAGTCTAAACTTCTTGATAATTTCAAGTTCTATAAGGCTAAAGTTGAGAACCAATTGGAAAAATCTATCAAGATTGTCAGATCTGACCGTGGAAAAGAATATATGGCAAATATGGGATTTCAGGACAAGAAAAGAGTCTATTTGCTAGGTATATAGAATCAGGCAGAATAATGAATCAATTCACTATGTCAAATTATCCTGAGCAAAATGGTGTGATCGAAAGGCGTAATCGTACCCTAAAGGACATGTTGATGTCAATGAAGAGCAGGACTAACCTACTTGATTATCTAGAAAAGGTGGAAGTTTAACCATTCATACATTCATATATGAGGCTGCCCTACTGAAGTACGGTTGTATAATCCTTATGAAAATAAATTACAAGCTCATTTTACTCATTGCAGTCTATTTGGATATCCTAACCACTCTAAAGGCTACAAATTTTATTGTAGAGAAAGGGAAGCTAGAATTGTTGAATCACAAACGGCTAAATTTTTGGAATATGATGTCTATGATGAGGGTGGTCCTTCTTGCCCTTCAGCTGAGATTAGGATGGATACTATAGTTGTTTCATAACCACCACTCATATAGTAAGGTCTAGTGGATCAAGGTCTCAGTACCATACTTGTATAGGAATAGGAACTCATACTTGTACAAATAAAGGTTCCTAGGGTATAAGAACCAATGTAATTGCAAAAGCCCACTAGAGTGAGATGAATTATTATCTCATATGATTACATAGTCTATTTAGGTGAACAAGTGTTGGGTCCGGGTCTCAATTTAGATTTAATGGCGACTACGCGTCACGATTAGGATTTAATGAAATGATAATTAAATAAATTTGGGAACATTTCAATAAAATAAAATTATAACATGTAATTAAATTAAAATTTAGATAAAGGAAATTCATGGTGGGACTTTACTGAAATAAAAAACTAATAATAAAATGTCATAAAATAATTTTAGACATGAAAATAAATTAAAAGGGGGTCGGATAACACATATAATTACTTAGAACTTAACCAATAAAATGTTTTTATCTAACATTTGTAATTGTCACGACCATGACCAAAAAAATAGTGTCACAACCATGACAATTCATAGAAGTGTCACGACAATGACATAATAATGTCATAGCCGTGACAATGGGAAGAGTTGTCACAGCTGTGACATGAAATTGTCACAATCGTGACAATGGGAAGGGATGTCACGGGGGTGAGGGTTTATGTACGGGCATGAGAGGAAATAAAAAAGTCACGGGGGTGAGGGTTTAGGCACGGGCGTGAGGGAAGAACAAAGAAGTCATAGGTGTGAGTGAACCATGCACGGGCGTGAGGGAGAAGAACATGAGAAGAGAGTCGCGACTTTCCAATCACTCTCTCTCCTTTCAAACCATCAGACTTTCAACCCAAAAATTCAAAAATTACAAACTTTATTTCGTTAGAAAGTTAAGAAAAAGATTTACAACTTACTTAAAGACACTTTTGTCTAATTTTACCTAGATCAGTGCAATTTATGTTGTGAAGTTTCAGACTACATTTTAACCCTTATTCTCTATTTTCATTCATCTGCTATCACATCTATATATATGTAAAACCAATAACTACAACCATAAGACCCGAATCCAACTTTCCATTCCATACATACAACTTCCAATCTAAAAAATTTTACTTAAAGAAAATCCATCCCGAAAGCCATCACGTAACAAAAATTTCACTTCTAACCATGTTAACATTTAACAGAACATAACATTTTACACATACATATGACAATCTCTGCAACTTTTTTTTTCAACTTTCAATAAACAGAGTTCTTGCACAACTCCATGTTACAAATCCTAAAAACCACATCAGTAGCAAAATGCAAAACACTTTCATGGATGCTCATGCTTGAAATGATTCAAGTGCCAAAAATTTCTGAACTACCTAGTTAAGTTACAAATGATAAAAATCCTTAGAGTCTGCCGAATTTTGCAAGTTAATGTTGTTTTGCTTTTTCTTCACCTGAAGAGTGGAAAAATAGTAGGGTAAGCTAGGAAGCTCAATGGCTAATACGTTTATAGCCAGTGATAACGAACCACACACAATCAAGTATATATATATATATATATATAATCCACATGCTAGACTAAACAGATCACATTAAAA
>JANIIA010475510.1:0-17015 GCA_027478495.1 Erythroxylum alaternifolium | reverse complement strand
TGTGGTTTGAAATGCCTTTATGGCTTTGTGAAAACTCTTATATTTGATGTTAATGAATTATGATTTATGTATGGATGAATTTGAGTGGACAATTATGATTTATGTATGGATAGTTAGACTTCGAAAATGGGGTCTAACATTTTTGGTATCAGAGCAAGTAGGAGTTGGACTCTGAAAACGGAGTCTAACAGTTGTGATATCAGAGCAAGTAGGAGTTGGAATTTGGAAATGGGGTCTAACAGTTGTGGTATCAGAGCAAGTAGGAGTTGGACTCCGGAAATGGGGTCTAACACTTCAATCTCTAGGCAGGGAATTCGAAACCCTTTTGATGAAGAATGGTGAGACAGTAGCTAAATTTCTTTCTAGAACTATAGATGTAGTAAGTCAGATGAGGTCATACGGTAAGACAATTTGTGTTCAAACAATTATTAAAAAGATACTTAAAATCTTAAATCCTAAATTTGATCATGTTGTGGCTGCAATAGAGGAATCAAAAGATCTTTTGAATTTTTCATTTGATGAATTAATAGGATCCTTACAAGCCAATGAAGTGCGAAATAATAGGACAATGGAGCAAAACGAGGAAAAAGCTTTTCAAGTTAAGGACATACCCAGTAAAGATGGAGAGACATCCACATTTATAGGGAGAGGAAGAAGCAGTCCTTGCAGACGTGGATGTAGTTGTGGCTGTGGAAGAGGATGTGGTTAAAGCAAGATCTAGTGTTATAATTGCAAAATTGATATAATTGACATGACAATTCGTTGCATAATAAACCTGTAGGATGGTATATAGAGTGGAAATCCATGATGCAACTCCCATGAAGCTTATTAATGAAAAATTTCACGAGCCTAGGAGTTACAACAATAACTTGCCTTTTCGATTCACAAGTGTAAACAATGTCACATACTATAGTTCTTAGTTGGCATATTCTTTCATTTGACTAATACTCACATATGTTCAATTTGTATAATTGTGAACTCATATGATGGGATAAGTTAGTTTCAAATTGGAGGAGAAATGGTCAGAGACCTATAAAAACCTAGGGGATGTTCTATAAAGTAAAGACTACATGTTTTGTAAACTTAGGGGAAATGAAGGATACTAACTATGAAACCAATTTTTTAAATAACAGTTTTCCAGAAATGAGTAATGTTGATAGATCTTGGATGTATAGATGATTAATACCCAATGGTTTCATTAATTTTGGGTTTTTTGAGGGATTTGAAGCTTTTATTGAATATGCATGTTCTCGACCTGCCTATATGGATGGTCCAAAGATCAGATGTCGATGTAAACAATGCAAACATAATCATTTTCTTCTTATTGATGAAGTGAATCTGTTGAAATTTTACAAAACAATCTACTAGTTTTACGCTCAAAAACCGCAAGTATACAGGTTAATACTTGTAGTTAGAAAGCATAAATCAATCCCACAGGAATTGATTCTTAGACACCACTTAATTTAGATTATGCTTTGTATAAGAAATGAAATTGTTTAATAGAAAATAAACTGAAAATTCAGTTAAAATTAAATGACTAACAATGAACAATTGACAATACTAAAATTCAAAAAAAATGGAATTCAAGGTTTTGATGACTAGAGATCACTTTCACCCTTTCTTATCTCCCTCCTATTTTATGAATTGAATTGTGTTTCAACTAAGATGCCCAATTGTATTAACCACCCTCTCTCAAGGTATAATTAATTGTCCCTAATCAAATTTAATGAAGTTAATTAAGCAATCTATCAATCTACCAAATCACTCTACCAATTTAACTAGTTATTAAGCTATCATATGGGTGATCAATTGAATTAGCCGAGATCTCTCTTCTAACCAATCAATTAGCGTGATGAATATAAGTCTATAGGTTGTCAACTCTCATTATACAATCCTACATAAATAACCCAACTCAATCTCTCAATTTATTGTAAGGTATATAAATATAATCAATAATCATCAAAGACATCTTTCATTCAATTAAATAAAATAAAAGTTTAACAAAATAGTTCAAAAGTAATCACTAAAAACAAATCAACCACTCATGGTCTCTATAACATAACCAACATTCAAATATTTCATTTTACAAAGATTAGAAGAGATAAAAATGACAAAAAATTGAATAAAAAAAAACTCCTTGTTTTCTTTGCCAAAATATAGAAATTCTAGTGTTGATGTGCTATTTCCCAATTGTGCTTGATAATCCTTGAATCTCCACCTTTCGTAAGACTCAAAACTTAGATTTTCACTCAAGGAGGCTTTTTTTTACAGAGGTATCACGTCCTCTTTCTTCCATAGGAGTTTAATATCTTATATAGTCTGTTAAACCTAAAGTTTAATTGAACCACCTAGAAAGTCACGGATTAAACATCCCATGATTGTGGGAATTGGCATGATTCCCACGATCGTGAGATCTTGCAACAAAATGCCTCCTCTTCTTTTCTCCTTTTTAGTCTTTAGCTCAATCTCCAAGTTGTTCAATCTTCATTCCTACATAAAAATGATCAATTCTTACCCTAAATTAACAACAAACATAAAAGAACAACAATGAAGATCAAACTAAATGAAAACATATGAAATGAATCTTAAAATACAACAATAATAAATTATTATGCAAGAAACACATGCCAAATGCTTAAAAAAACATAAACTAATTCACAACTATCAACATCCTCACACTTAAATCTTTATTTGTCCTCAAGTATAATAAATACAACTAATCAATTCTATCACTTCATTTTTATAAAGATCAAAGCATACAATCTCTCAAATTTAAGCCAACTCAAATATTAAGTTATTACATATATCATGACTACTTTCTTATTGGTGTAGATATGCAAACGGAACAATTGGCACCATCACTTAAAGATAAGTATAGATGCAAAATGAATCTTCCTCATGGTTTTCACTCATTTCTCTCAAGTGTTTAATGGTTAGTGTTTCACTCAAACTTCCTGTAGGAAACTGCACTACCATAGGTTTGCTAATACACCAATTCTCCTGTACAAAGATTGCATGCATAAATAGATCAAAAGGACTTGTTTAGGGTCGTAATGTGGTAAAGGCTAAGGTAGGTAAAAAGTGTAAACATTTTAATACAAGCATTTGTAAAGTAAGAAGTAGGTAAAAAGCGATAACAAAATATAAATCTGAGATATACAAATGTAATTACGCTAATACTCTAAATTTATTAATGCTACTAAAGTGTTCTTCCTTTTTCTTTTCTCTTTTTCTTTGCATTTTTTCATTTTTTTTCTTAATACATGGAAGAACCTATGAATAAAGTAGTAACTAAATACCACGTGATTCAAAAGCGGAAGTATCCTCAAATTATCTAAGTAAAAATTCTCAAAACGATCCCAACTAATACATTACTGAATACTTTACTAAGCTTGTGAATGGATAGATTAATGGTTTTTTTTCAGGTTTTAAAATTTTTAAGTATTTTCAAGAAACAAAATGGTTAAGGCTCAACGGGGGTAGCAAGGGATAATCACAAGTAGGTCATTTAAGCCAAAGGTTAATACAAAAGGACCTTAATCATCTCTATTAAGCATGCATCTAGTGGACTCAATCCGATTCAAAGTAAGCTCTAAAGGTAATAACCTAATGAAGCATCACAAAACAAAGAAATATAATGAGTATAGATGAAGTCATATAGGCTCAATCCTCACTTTGGCTTAAATGAAAACTCATTATGCATCTTTACACTACCTTATTGCTCAAATGTCAAATTGTGAGTAAGCTTATGTAACCAATTACTTTTCATCATTCAACGTGGTTCACTTTCTACTCAAGTAGCCTAATCTAAGTTCAAGCATGCATTTAATATAATTCCAACTAGTATGATAGAATCTCATGGCAATACTAATCCAAATGATTCAGGTATGGTTCCATTGCTTAATATAAAACAACATGATATGCCTAAATATGCATCCTAATTAATAAAATACAAATAGTGATTAACACGATGCAATTGATAGCGCAAGTGTCACCTCCCCACATATAAAAAACACATTGTCCTCAATGTGACAAGGCAACCAGAAAATAAAGAAATTGACATCAAACTAAACAAAAGACAGTAAACTAAACAAAAGACATGAAACCAAACAAAAGAAATCAAACCAAATAAAAGAAATCAAACCAAACAAAAGACATGAAACCAAACAAAAATGATGTGAAACTAGGCAAAAGAAAGCAAACCAAGAAAAAGACATAAAACCAAACAAAAGAAATAGACATAATTTAAAATTTTAAGGTAATAAAAGCTTATGAAGATTGTGGTGGCGACGATGTTGGCGAAGGAGCTTCAAAATCATTCCTCTGAAAGAACTTGAGGAATTTCTTCTTCAAGTATCGTTGCTCCTTATGGACATACCTCATTTAGGTGCTAAGCTCGTTGATTTGCAATGTCATGTGTTGATGATTGGAGGACAACTGGTTGAGGATTTTTTGAAATATGTAAACCTTTACTTGTGCAATTGGTTCCTCCTCCACCGCTTCTTCTTCTAGCTCTAGGACTGCTTAAGATGTTGAGGGTTGGGAAGTGGCTGTATCCTTGTCCTTACTATTTTTCATTTCAGTGTGCATTTGAGGATTTCAGAGTTACATAGAATAGAGCTGCAAAATTTTAGAGTGCCTTAACTAAGATATTTCAAACATATCATATTGATTTAAATGTACATTATCCATATTAAAGTTATAAAATAGAGCCAAAGCAGTAACATCATAAAACATGCCAAAATAAAAGCTCTTTTTATTCACAACACTCACTATCAATCGAAAAATCCTTTAAGGTGTATTAATTTTTATTTTTCAATTCATGCACCAAAGGAAAAAAAGTTCTTTAGTTAAGAATTTATTACTTTTAGTTTTATTAAACAACGTTAAGCACATAAATTTATGCAAAAGTAAATGCTTGGTGCTTTGGATTAAAGTGTTTAGTGCATTTCAAGAGCCAAAATTTACTTCACCTGTTAGAGTTTTCCAGTAATTATCAACATCAAAGTCATCGTGATCATCTAAAATTTTTGTATTTGATAAATCAAAAATTTCACGCGTGACATGATAATCAAGTTTATGAACATTACCAGCTAACCTAAACTAGAATACATCCATTTTGGGATTATAGCTTACTGTAGTGAAAAACTCTATAGTTATCATAGGGTAAATAGGCACATCACAACGAATGAACCTATTCCAACCTATATTCGCAGCTAGTCACTCCACATTTTGCCTCACTCTTATAGTTTCTAATAATTCAAAGTTAAAGTATCGATGAGTGATTAATTCCTTATCTTTAAGGTCTTAAAAACGCATACCTTCATTATCTGAATAAATGGGGAATAGGGCATAAAAAGCTACTGCTAAATTTGGTTTGCCTTCACCACAGACTTGAAGGCACAATTCATCAGTCAGTTTCTAAGCTGCCATTTTCTTTGGAGCCATTGGAAGATGAAAATATGCAGAAGTAAGAGAAAGAGAGATGAATTCACTTTTTAGAGAGAGAGGAAATATCTTACCTAAGTCCTTGTATTTTTGAATGATTAATGCATGATAAGAGCAAAGGATTGAAAGATTTATGAAAAGAGATGAAGAAAATACTAAGAATCTAGTGTAAGATAAAGGATTTTAAAGAGTTGGAGAGTGGGTTTTCATAGGTTAGGGAGAGAGAGTGTGAAACTTTTAAGAGTGAATGAAAGAAGAAGGGAGGGAAATTTAAAATTCCTTTGGATGGTATTCCCATGATTTTCTGGAGAGTAATCCCACAATCGTGGGAATGGCACCAATTCCCACAATCATGGGTTCACTCTTTAAAAACTTTCTAGAGAGTCTTCCTACGGTTATGGATTCACTCCCCAGAAACTTTCTAGAGAGTCTTCCCACGGTCGTGAGAATCCCACCAATTCCCATGATCATAGGTTGGTGCAATTTCCTCACTCCTAAAACTTCTTCCAAGGCTAACATGCATTCTCAATGATCCCATAACCTATAAACACATCAAAATAATATTACCAACAAAAAATTAGAAAAGAAAATAAGTCGAAATTCAAACTAAATCCAAATCAACATCAATCAAAATAAAATCAAACCTAATTATAATTTAATAAATCAAATAAACAAGTAAACATGAACAATCAAAAGAAAGATAAACATGCTAAGGTTATTAGCTTAACCATTCATCATTCATTCATGAAAGAGTGGAAGAAAGGAAAGAGATAACTTCCCTTTCTTGTGGATATGTCCCTCCATAATATAGCTTGCAACAATGCCCATTGACCTTGATTATTTCTCCCTTGTCATTTTCCAACTCCAAAGCTCCATGAGGAAACACTTGAAGAATCTTAAAGGGTCCACTCCATCTTGACTTGAGCTTTCCGGGAAATGGCTGAAGTCTTGAATTAAACAAAAGTACCAAGTCTCCACTCTTATATTCCTTCTTCTTGATGTGGCCATCATTCCACTTCTTATACCTTTAAAATTCATATGCATCATATCTTAATTCCTCCAACTCATCAAGGTTTAACAATCACTTTTCTCCTACTAACTTCCAATCCATATTCAATTTTCTGATTGCCCAGTAGGCTCTATGTTCTAACTCTAATGGTAAGTGGCAAGCCTTGCCATACACAAGTTAGTATAGTGTTATACCTATGAGAGTTTTGAAAGTTGTTCTATAAGCCCACAATGTGTCATCGAGCTTTAAAGCCCAATCTTTCCTTGAAGTGCTCACTGTCTTCTCCAAAATCTTTTCAACTCTCTATTCACCACCTCCACTTGGCCATTAGTTTAGGGATGGTAAGGGGTAGCCAATATATGATGAACATTATGTCTCTTCAAAAGGGTCTCAAATGGTTTGTTGCAAAAATGACTCCCCCCATCACTTATAATCACTCTAGGTACCCTAAATCTAGTTAAAATCTTTTTAATAAACTTTTGAACCACCTTGCCATCATTAGTTGGAGTGGTGACTGCCTTAACCTATCTGAAAACATAATCAACCCCAACTAATATGTAGGCGTTACCTGCAGAGGATGGGAATGGTCCTATGAAGTCCAGGCCACACACATCAAATATCTCCACCTCCATTATGTTTGAAAGTGGCATTTCATCTCTCTTTGACATGTTGCCCACTCTTTGACATCTATTGTACTTTAGCACAAAATCTTGAGCATCCTTAAATAGGGCCAGCCAGTATAATCCACACTCCAAGATTTGTGTAGTAGTCTTGTTAGCTCTATAATGCCCCGCATAAAGTGAGTTATGACATTGTGTTAAAATTTCAGGCATTTCGTCTTCAGGGACACACTTGCGAATTAAACTGTTAGCACATATTTTACAAAGTACAGGTTTGTCCCAAATATAGCGACAACATTGAAATAGAAAACGATTCCTTTGTTGATACGAAAAATCAGACAAAAGAATACAACCTGAAAGGTAGTTTGCAATATCTTCAAACCAAGAAATGAAAAGATTATCTACCATCATTAAGGTCTTGTCAGGAAATCTTTGCTCAATTTCTTGTTCCTCTTCAAGATGTCCTCCTTAAATTCTTGATAAGTGGTCCGTTACGACATTTTCTACTCCCTTCTTGTCTTTAATTTTGATGTTGAACTCTTGGAGCGGGAGTACCCACCAGATGAGCCTAACTTTGGCATCCTTCTTTGCAAAGAGGTA
The DNA here is from genome assembly GCA_027478495.1 of Erythroxylum alaternifolium. Taxonomy (NCBI): domain Eukaryota; kingdom Viridiplantae; phylum Streptophyta; class Magnoliopsida; order Malpighiales; family Erythroxylaceae; genus Erythroxylum; species Erythroxylum alaternifolium. The sequence continues at coordinate 9,338 of JANIIA010475510.1, read as the reverse complement.
ACATAATGCTGCATGGTTTGTAATAACAATAACTTGTGAGTTTTCACAAGCAAATACCACTGCAAGCAATTCCTTCTCAATAGTTGCGTAATTTAATTGTGCTCCCGTTAATGTCTTGCTTGTGTAATAGATAACATGCAACCTCATCTCTTTCCTCTGGCCAATTACACAACCAACAGCATGGTCACTTGCATCACACATAATCTCAAACGGAAGAGACCAATCTAGTGACGTTAGAATTTGTGCTGTTGTGAGTTCCTTCTTTAACCTGTTAAAAGAATCTAAATAGTCATCATCAAAAACACAATGCAAATCTTTGGCTAATAAATGAGTCATGGTTCATGTAATAAGGGAAAAATCCTTAATAAATCGTCTGTAGAACCTTGCACGACCCAAAAAAGCTCAGATACCCTTTATGTTGCTGGGAGGTGGTAACTTTTCAATCACTTATGTCTTAGCACGATCCACTTCAATCCCCTTGCATGAAATCTTATGGCCTAATATAATTCCTTCTTAGACCATGAAATGACACTTCTCCTAGTTTAAAACTAGATGTGACTCCTCACATCTTTGAAGCACTTTGTCTAAATTAATCAAACAATGATCAAAAGAATCTCTGAAGATAGAGAAGTCATCCATAAATACCTCTATAAAGTTTTCTTTCATATATGCAAATATGGCCATCTTGCAGCTTTGGAATGTAGCAGGTGCATTGCATAAACTAAAAGGCATCCTTCGATAAGCAAAAGTCCCATGCAAACATGTGAAAGTGGTCTTCTCTTGATCTTCTGGGTATATAAATATTTGATTGTATCCTGACTATCGATCAAGAAACCAATAAAAAGAATGATCAACCACACTCGCAATCATTTTGTCCATAAAAGGTCAAGGGAAATGATCCTTCTTAGTGGCCAAATTCAGCTTCTTATAGTCAATACATACTTGCCAACCTGTGACGGTCCTCGTGGAAATTTTTCCCTTTCTCATTATCTATCACTGTCATGCCACCCTTCTTCGGCACACACTATACTGGACTTACCCACTCACTATCTAAAATAGGGTAAATAATTCTTGCATCCAAAAGTTTCACCACTTCCTTCTTCACAACCTCTTGCATATTTGGATTTAACCTTAACCTTCTCTGTCTTTCTCTCATAGTTCTACATCCTTTTTCTAGGTTAATCTTATGCATCACTACATTAGGGCTAATCTCCCTAATGTCATAAATTTTCCACCCCACAGCTCTCATCCTCTTCCTAATGGTCTCCACCACTTTCTTTTCTTGGTCACAATCTAATTCATTGGAGATAATGACGGGTAAAGTATGGTTTCTCCTTAAAAAGGTATATCTCAAATGGGAAGGTAAAGGTTTAAGCTCTAAAGTATGGGGTTTAATAATAGAAGTTAGTGTAGGTGTATCAGTTCTCTCTAATTTCTCTAACTCGACTTCCTCACATAAATCCTCTTCCTTCACACTCTCATCCCTAAGTACTTCCTTCACTTCATCAACTTCCTTTTTAATCTCCTTTACACATTCATCCAAAATATTAATTTTTATACAAACATTAGTATCCACTAGTTTCTTCAAAGATTTTGACTTATTAAACTCAACTTGTTCATCTCTAATTCTCAACATAAGTTTCCCTTCATACATATCGACTAATGCCCTACTAGTATTCATAAAGAGCCTACCCAAAATCAATGGACAATACATATCAGCGTCAAAATCCATCACAACAAAGTTAACGGAATTATAAATTTGTCCACTTTTACCAATACATCTTTCATAACTCCAAATGGCATTTTTATCGATTGATCTACAAGTTGAATTAGCATTGATGTTAGCTTGACCTCTCATAGTCTTAGTTTCCTGAAAATAGACAAAGGCATCAAATTAATACTTGCATAGTTTCCTGAAAATAGACAAAGGCATCAAATTAATACTTGCACCTAAATCACATAAATATTTAGAAAATTCAAAATCACTAATAACATATGGAATAGTGAAACTCCCTAGATCATGTAATTTTGAAGGCGTTTGGCTTGATATGGTGGAACTATAATTTTCTGTCAACGTTACCATCTGATTATCTTCCCAAGTGCTTTTTTATGTGAATATATCCTTCAAAAACTTCGCATACTTGGGCATGCACTCCAAAGTTTCCACCAAGGATAAAGTATTATGTAGCTTCTTCAGTTTCTCCAAAAACTTGGAGAACTGAGTATCCACCTGATGTTGTTTCATCCTCTGTGGATACAAAAGTTTGGGCTTGTACAATGGTGGGGGTATATAAGGACTTCCTTCTTCCTTTTCTTTTTCTATCTCCCTACATTTCTCTTTTTCTTCTCTATCCTTTTTCACACTTAGTTCTTCCATCCACTTGCCACTTCAAAGTGTAATAGCTTCAAGTTGCTCTCTTAGAATGACCTTAGTATTGCTCGGTGAGCTACCTGTATTTCTAAAAAATAAAGCATTAGCAAGTTGACCTACTTGAACCTCCAAGTTATGGATCGATGAGGCATGGTTCTTCACAATCTGATCAAACTTTGCCTCTATCCTCTTTTGACTCTCCTCCTAGCTCGCAAACATTCTTTTTTGGTTCTCTTCTTGAGCTGTCCATTTAGAACCAAAAATCTCCATAAAATTGTCTGTTTTGCTTTCCATCGATCTAAGTCGATCTTGCTGAAATCTAGGAGGTCTTTGTAATCTTGCTTGGCCACCTGCATTTTTATTACTCCAAGAATAATTCAAATGATTTTTCCACGCAGGATTATAAGTATTAGAATAAAGGTTATTACCTCTTTGCGACTGGCCTAGGTAATTTACCCGTTCGGTGCTACCAACTCCCAACAGAAAACACTCCGCTAAGCCATGGTTGTTTTGCCCGTACAGCTCACATTGCACTTGCAACGTCTTAGCTATAGAGGAAGATACTCCTCGCGTGTTGTTCAACTACTTTGTAAGGATTCTAATATGTGCCTACAAGGCAGTAATAGATTTAATAGGAATCATACCTTTTTGCTCCTTCTGCCCCTGTTTACTCCTCTAGCTTGACCAGTTGTAATTGTTACTCGCCAACTCCTTCAAAAGATCATGAGCTGCTTCAATGGTCTTTCTTATCAATGACCCTCCAACAGTTGCACTTATAGTTCCTCTCATGCACAGATTCACACCGTTGTAAAACATTTGCAATAGGAACTCTCTCGAAAGGTTATGGCGAGGACAACTTCTCTACAATTCTTTAAATCTCTCCCAAGATCCATATAGGGATTCCCCATCATTCTACAGAAAATTTGTAATCTCCTTTATTATCCTCTTTGTCTTGGTCAACAGAAAGTACTTTGCAAGGAATGCTTGGGCTAGTTGCTCCCAAGTAATGATTTTCCCCAAATTAAGTGAGTTGTGACACACCTTTGTCTGATCTTTCGAAATGAAAGAAAACAATCTTAACTTTACTACATCATTGGACATTCCGTTGAATCGAAAAATCTCGCAAATCTTCAAAAATTGGCAATATGGGCATTCAGATCCTCATTGGATAGCCCATAGAGTTGCACACTATTCTGTAATATGTTGATGAGTGCCAGTTTGATCTCAAAATTATTAGCTTAAACCACTAACCTCACAACTCCTTAAAGACTGAATCTGGCCTCATAAAGTCTATTAGTGTCATCTCAGCTCCTCCTTGCTCTCCTTCTTTAGCCATATCTCTTTGTGTAAAATTTAGATGCTTCGCTCTTCTTAACTCCCTTTCATGTCTCTTGATATCAGGAAACTGATCTTCACTAAATTCTATCGATCTTCGCATGCTCATTATTTTCATGCACTTACAAATTCACAAGGAAAAGTATCAAAAACTCTTAAATCAAAGTAATCTAAATTAAACAGGATGCTAAACAAACAATCCCTGACAACAACGTCAAAAATTTGTTGCTAAATTTTACAAAACAGTTTACTTATTTTATGCTCAAAAATTGCAAGTATACAGGTCGTGACATTTAGTTAGAAAGTAGATATCGATCCTATATGGATTGATGCCAAGACACTACATAATTCATATTACACTGTGTTTAAAAATGAAATTGTTTAATAGAAAATAAACTAGAAAAATCAATTAAAATTAAATAACTAACAATGAACAATTGACAATACCAAAATGCAGAAAATTGGAATTCGAGGTTTTAATGACTAGAGATCACTTTCTCTCTATCTTGTCTCCCTCCTATTTTATTAATTGAATTGTGTCTCACATAAGATTTCCAATTGTATTAACTACCCTCTCTCAATATCCCTAATTAAATTTAATGAAGTTAATTAAGCAGTCTCTTAATCTACCAAATCGCTCTACCAATTTAACTAGTTATTAAGCTATCCTATAGGTGATCAATTGAATTAACAGAGATCTCTCTTCTAACTAATCAATTAACGTGATGAATGTAAGTCTATAATTTGCCAACTCTCGTTGTACAATCCTACACAAATAACCCAACTCAATCTCTCAATTTATTGTAAGGTATATAAATATAATCAACAATCATCAAATACATCTTTCATTATTAAATAAAATAAGAGTTTAACAAAATAGTTCAAAAGTAATCACTAAAAACAAATCAACCACTCATGGTCTCTATAACATCACCAACATTCAAATATTCCATCTTACAAAGATTAGAAGAGATAAAAATGACAAAAATTGAATAAAGAAAACTCCTTCTCTTCTTTGTCAAAATCTAGAAATTCTGGTGTTGATGTGCTATTTTCCCAATTGTGCTTGATAATCCTTGAATCTCCACCTTCCTCAAGACCCAAAACTTGGATTTTTCTCTCAATGAGGCTCTTCTCTATAGAGGTATCATGTCCTCTTTCTTCCATAGGAGTTTAATATCTTATATAGTCAAAAAAACCTAAAGTTTAATTGAACCACGTAGAAAGTCTCGCATTAAACATCCCACAATTGTGGGAATTGGCATGATTCCTACAATCGTGGATCTTGCAATAGAATCCATTCTCTTCTCTTCTCTTATTTGGTCTCTAGTTCAATCTGCAAGTTGCTCGATCTTCATTCCTACATAAAAATGATAAATTCTTACCCTAAATTAACAACAAACATAAAAGAACAACAATGAAGATCAAACTAATCAAAATATAAAAAACGACTCCTAAAATATAACAATGATAAACTATTGTGCAAGAAACAAATGTCAAATATTTAGAAAAAAATAAACTGATACACAACTATCAGATTCTCCATTTGTTAAGAAAATGGTTTGTTTCAAATTATTTTGTGTGGACACAATATGGGGAGCCATTAATTTGTAGCACCTCAAAGGGTAATGAAGTAAACTCGTCAATAAATATGGATGGGTTTGAAGGGGGAGTAGATTTATAACAAATAATGTGAGTGTAACTAAAAATCCTTGCACCCAAATGGTTTATGATGCAATCGATTATAACTTCCAAGAAAATATAGAAAATATTAAAGAAGAACCAAAGCCACATGCAAAAAAAAATTTTGACTTGCTAAAATCAGTTGACCAAGAATTATGGTCAATTTGTGAGACCATGACTTAATTATATTTAATTGCTCGAATATTGAACATAAAGTCTAAAGGGTATATTTCTAATCAAAGTTTGGATAACATTCTTGTTCGGGATAATGAATCATTGCCTCTGATCATACAATGGTTGATAATTTCTACAATATGAAGAACTTATTAGGGGTCTTGGTTTTCAGTTGAAATTTTTAATTTTTTTATTTTGGATGTATTTTGTTTTGGGGAGAAGATGTGAAATTATAAGAGTGCAAATTTTTTTGGCAATCTAGGTTCAAATATAGAAAGTGTTCTATGAAATAGAAATTAGTACCCTAGAAGCAGATTTATTATTTCCCGCTAACACTGAGACTTCAACGATTATATCCCTCTGATGTTATTGCATCTCACATGAGATGGCATAATGAACATAAACAGAAAAATGGAATAATGAGCCATCTATTGGATGAACTTGCATGGAAACATTTTAATAACACCCATTTAGAGTTTGTAGCTAAAAATTGAAATGTTAGGTTGTGATTATCGACAGACGAATTCCATCCTTTAAGTCAATCTGGCCAATAATATTAATCATGGACAATCATAATTAATCCTTATAATTTTCCTCCACATATGTGTAAGAATGAGGCATATATGTTCCTGAAGGTGATTATGCCAAGGTCTATGAATCTAATACATAAAATTGATGCTTTTTTACAACCATTGGTCCTTGAACTATATCATTTTGGGGAATTTGATATGGAGACATATAATGTATCTCTTAAACAAAATTTTTTTGTTAAGAGCAGCTTTGATGTGGACTATTAGTGATTTTCCTACGTATCCTATGTTATATGGATGGAGCATAGTAAGAAAATTGGCTTGTCCTTACTATAGCAATGATTCTGATGCGTTTTATCTTCCTAACGTGGCCAAAACATCTTGGTTTGACAACCACAAGAAATTTCTTCCTACGTATCATCTATTTAGACACGATAAACAAATTTCATTAAGAATAGGATGGTACAAACACCTCCTCCCATACACAGCTGGTGAAGAGATATTGCAGGAGATTGATGAAATAGGGTTGCTAAAAGTTACAGAACTTGAAGCTGAAGAAGTTAATAGAAGCATTAGTAAAAACTTCAGTTGGAGAAAATGAAGTATCTTTTTGGATTTGCCACATTGGAAAAGTAAATTGAAATGTCATAATCTAGATGTGATACACAATTAAAAAATATATTTGACAATTTGTTCAACATTATAATAAACATTGAAGGGAGGAAAAAGGATAATGCAAAATTACAAGCTGATTTGAAACTTTTTATAGAAGGAATGAGTTAGATAAAGATTTTCTCACTAGTAAATATCCAAAAGCATTTTACACTTTGGACAAAAAGTAAAAGAAAATTTTATGTGAATGGTTAAAAAGTCTAAAGCTTCCAGATGGTTATGTTTTGAAGTTAGAAAGGTGTTGTTGAGTGTAATTTGTGAAAACAGTCTACTCATTTTACACTCAAACAATGTAAGTGTACGGGTTATGACGTAGTTAAAAAGCGGATATCGATTCCATAGGGATTGATGCCCAAAGACCACTTAATTCAGATCAAACTTTGTTTAAGAAACAAAATTTTGTAATGAAAATAGTCTAAAAATTAAAATTAAAATTGAAATACTAATAATGAACAATGAACAATACCAAAATGTAGAAAATTAGAATTCAAGAATCTAATTACTAGAGATCAATTTCTCCCTATTTTGTCTCCCTCTTATTTTATTAATCGAATTTTTTCTCACCTAATATTTTCAAATGTACTAACTATCCTCTCTTAAGGTGTAGCTAATTATCCCTAACCAAATTAAATGAAGTCAACTAAACGATCTCTAAACCTACCCAATCACTCCACCAATTTAACTAGTTATTAAGTTATCCTATGGGTGATAAATTGAATTAGCCGAGATCTCTCTTCTAACTAATTAATTAACATGATGATTGCAATTCTATATGTTGCCAACTCTCATTGTACAATCTTACACAAATAATCTTACTCACTCTATTGATTTATTGCAAGAAATAAATATAATCAACAATCACCAAAGACAAATTTCATTCAATTCAATAAAATAAGAGCTTAACAAAAATAGTTCAAAAGCAATCCCTAAAAACAAATTAGCCAATCGTGGTCTCTATAACATCACCAAAACTCAAATTTTCTATTCTACAAAGATTAGAAGAGATAAAATTGACAGAAAATTGAATAAAGGAACTCCTCTTCTTTTCCAAAATTGGTAATTTTTTATGTTGATGAGTTATTTTCCCAATCTTGATTATAATCCTTAAATCTTAACCTTCCTCAAGACTCAAAACTTATATTCTTCACTCAAGAAGGCTCTTTTCTACAGATGGGTTTCATCCTCCCTTATCTATGGAGGCTTAATAATGTTTTATAGTCTAGAAACCTTAAGTTTAATTGAGCCTTAAATAATGTTTCAGATTATAGTTCTCACGACCGTGGGAACTGACATGATTCCCACGATTGTGGGATCTTGCAATAGACTATCTCCTCTTCTCTTCTCCTCTTTGATCTCTAGCTCAATCTCCAAGTTGCTAAATCTTTCTTCTTGTATAGAAATAATCAATTCTTACCCTAAATTAACATCAAACATAAAAGAACAATAATGAAAATCAAACTAAATAAAAATATACAAAATGAATCCTAAACTATAACAATTATGTAAGAAACACATGCCAAATGCTTAAAGAAACATAGACTAATTCATAACTATCAACATCCCCATACTTAAACCTTTGTTTTTCCTTAAGCATAATAAATACAACTAATCAATTCTATCACTTCATTTTCACAAAGATCAAAGCATACAATATCTCAAATTTAAGCTAACTCAAATATTAAGTTATTACACATGTCATGACTACTTTCTCATTAGTGTAGATACGGAAACGCAACAAATGGCACCATCACTCAAAGATAAGTATATACGCAAAATGAATCTTCCTCACAGTTGTCACTCATTTCTCTCACATGTTTGATGGTTAGTGTTTCGCTCAAACTTCCTATAGGAAACAACACTACCATAGGTTTGCTAATACACCAATTCTTCTCTACAATTATCGCATGCATAAATAGATCAAAAGGACTTGTTTAGGGTTGTAATGTGGTAAGGGCTAAGGTGGGTAAAAAGAATAAAGGGTTAATCACAAGCATTCGTAAAGTACAAAGTAGGTAAAAAGGGATAACAACACATAACTCCGAGATACACAAATGTAACTAATATTTTGCACTTATTGATGGTACTCAATTGTTCTTCCTTTTTCTTTCTTTTCTTTTCTTTTTCTTTTCAATTTTTTTTCATTTTTTCTTTCTTTTCTTAATACTTGGAAGAACTATGAATAAAATAGGAAACTATATATAATGTGATCCACAGAAAGAAATATCCTGAACTTATCTAGGTAAAAAATTTTGCAAAAATCCCAACTAATGTATTACTTAATACTCAACTAAGCTTGTGAATGGGTAGGTTAATGGGGTTTAAGGTTTAAAAAGTTTAGGTGTTTTTAAGAAACAAAAGGTTAAGGGTCAACGAGGATAGTAAGGTAATACAAAAGGTAAGTCATTTAAGTCAAGGGTTAACACAGAAAGGGCCTTAATCATCTCTATTAAGCATGCATCCAGTAGACTCAAACTGATTCAAAGCAAGTTCTGAGGGTAATTGTAACATCCCGTTTCCAGAGAACGGGTCGGACCTGAGAAACGGGTCCAGATGTGGTAAATTACCACATCTCA
>JANIIA010475390.1:0-17032 GCA_027478495.1 Erythroxylum alaternifolium | reverse complement strand
GGATGAATCATGAAAAAGAATAATCCATAAGACATGAAGAGAGTGAAAGAATCATGACAAGGAAAACAACATGAATTAAGAAGCTAAGCATGATAAGGAAAAAATAAATAAGGAATAATAAGGAACAACAATAGCCACTAAGGGAGGAGGGAAACAAGAAGAAAGACAAAATAATTAACCACTGTGAAAAAGCTTGAGAGCATAAGAAAGAAAAAGCAAAAAGATGGAATCTCATATAAAGAGAGACACAACTATAAAGAGAGAAAGAATATACAAAAAATGAGTGAACCAGTTCGGGGTCATATTATTCACCATCGATATAGGTGTGCCTCATTGTAGAAAGAGAAGAAGCTTAATAAAGCAAAATTCTCATTATTTGTACATATATAAATGAAGTGTGCCAAAAAAAAACCTAACTGTACTTTTTAATTTTGTATTTGAAATTGAGATTTGAATCCTATTTGTTACAATTATGATATGCTTGAGAGAATAATTAGAAATTAAATTAGGTAAATGTAAAACAAGGACTAGTTTTAAATATCGAAAATACAAAGATTTTACAAAAAAAATACATAGCCAGCATCCCGAGATGTATCAGTTGTTGACATAGTCTACAAAAATTTCCAAGAAAAATTGCTAAAACAGAAAGTGCAGATGTTAATTAACTTGATCTTACGTTAGCTTATTGCATTTTTGGCGTAAGGTCTAGCAATCTTTAAACCCCTTTACATTTAACCGCACAATCTTTGAACCCATTCATTTTCTTTTCTTTTTATTTTTTATTTTTGAGGAATTGATATATTTAGATATACAAAATCGTAAAACTTCGCCGTATGTAGGAATTGATAGTTACAATTCGTAGTTTAGATCGACATGTATCAAACAGTTAATTATCGTATCCAATCCAAGACTGACCCAAAGGTTGATAATTTTATATTGAATAGGTTTTTAAGTTCTAATTAAAATTAGTTAAGATATTTATGACATTATATAAAATATACAAGTCTGAATAGGAATTGACTACTTAACTTATTATCATATCCTCATCTGTAAATAACGACTTTGGAATTAACTTCTCTACCTATTTTCTTTTAAGTTCTAGGCTGTATCAAAAATCTATTATTCAACCTAGTCTTTGTTTTTCTTTCCATAGTAGTATAAGGCAATAAGCAGAGAGAGAGAGTTGAATATGGCTGGTGATGTTGTTGTAGCGGAGAGCGGGGTTAAGGATTACTCGGGTAGATTCACTTTTAATGTCTTCATAATCTGTCTTGCTGCTGCTGTTGGTGGCATGATTTTTGGTTACGATTTGGGTATCTCAGGTACATTATAATCAACTCTCCTAAGCTTACTTTAATAGTTTCATTCGTGTTCAAATAAATATGATTTTAGGTTTTTTTAGCTTGAGTTTTTAGATAATAAATCTAACCAGTAATAAAAATGCTAAGCTATGTTGTTTATGATGCTTTAGTCTGTGTGTTATGGATTCAAAGGAGAATAAAGAGCGATACGTGGCAGCGCACATGTGGGTATACATGGGATAGATACGTGAGACAATTGTAGAAAGAATCTCCAGGAAGTAGGATATTTTGCGGCCTTTCTGTTGAGAATTAGTTAGCAATCTATTTCAGCAATCTGTTTTGAATTTGTAATAAACATTAGGATGTCGTTTACGAAAGGCATTATTGATAATCAAAATATAAATTTCTTTCTCTTTTCTCTCTCTTCTTCTTTTATTTTCCCTGTTCTTTGACCTCTCTTCTTCTTCTGTTTCGATTCAGTTCTAACTCTTTCCCTTCAAACTCTCTAATTCTTGTTATATGGTCAAGGAACGTTACAGATTGGTATCAAAGCTGTACGAACTTATGGAGTTGCTTGAGAATCCACCCACGCTAGCGCAGAAGAATAGAGTACCATTGGCTGAAACGAATGAAGACCCCCACCGGACCGACGAGCAATTCTAAACCATTGACCAACGATTGGAAGAAATGGAAGGGAGCTTTTCCAAGCAACAACAGACACTGGACCAGCTGATGGAACTGATGTGCAACTTAGCTAAGAATTGTGAGAAAGAACCAGTGAGTGCGACCCACGCAGGACCTCCACCTAGCCAAGACATTCGTCCAACCCCTAGTGGAAATGGGTTTCATACTCGGAAGCATAGGGAGACTAGTGGATGGAATCGGGAAGTTAGATCTGAGTGGAATGGTAAGCTTCTGAAAATAGAGTTAACTCCATTTGATGGAGAACAACCGCGCAATTACGTGCGCAAGTGCCAGAAGTATTTCATGGTTTAAAACTTGTCTAGAAGAGCAAAAAATTGAGATAGCCACTCAGTTATTCAGGGGGAAGGCTTATAACTGGCTTCAGGGGCAGTTGGTGCATCAATGCACCCTCTCTTGGGATAAGTTTGCAAAAGATTTGTGTGTGCGATTTAGGAAGCGGAGCGTGGCTGATGTCATGGAAGAATTCAATAAGCTTAAACAGAGTGAAGGAGTAACCCATTATCAAGAACAATTTGAGGAGCTGAGGTCTCTAATGCTGAAGGATAATGCTGGGTTAAGTGAAAGCTATTTTATCTCTAACTTCATCAGTGGACTGAATGAAGAACTTAGACCGGTAGTGAAGAGGTTTAGGCCAAAAAAACTGAATCAAGACTTTAAGTAGGCCAAGCTGCAAGAGGAGTCTACCAAAGATATTTTTAGACAACCAAGAGGTAATTTCTGAAAACTATATTCCTCTGTCAATAAGAATAACAATTTTATATCAGTAGCTAAAGGGAACAATGAATTACCAAACAATAGTAACAACAATAATCAGTATGTTAGGAGGAACCGGGGGCAGTGTTGGAAGTGTGGATATCGATGTTTTCTAGGCCATGTATGTAAAACTAAGCAATTATTAGCTATGGAAGGCTCAGCTGAGGAATTTTATGAGAAATTAGAAGAGGAAGATTAGTTGAGACTGAAAGTGGAAAAAGAACAGAATGCAGAAATCTCCATTCACGCATTAGATGGCAATGAGTCGTTTGGCACTCTTAGGATCAAAGGGGCAATTAGAAAGTACCAAATCATAATTTTGATTGACAACAGAAGAACTCGTAGCTTCCTAGAACTGAGAGTTGCTATGGTAGCCAAGGAGAGAGTAGTAAGGGCAACTCCTCTATCAGTGACCGTGAAGAATGAACATAATATGCTGAGCAAATCTAAGTGTGTCGGGTTTTGATGGGATATGCAAGGACATGAATTTGATTTTAGTATTCGAGTATTAGAATTGGGAGGTTATGATATGGTATTGGGTGTTGACTGGTTGAAGTTGCATAGGTTTGTAACATTTTATTTTGATAATATGCGCTTATCATTTCATAAAGATAGGAAGGCTATGGAGTTGCAGGGTTTTACTGAGGAAAGTGGCAGCATTAAGTTGATGATAAGGGGCAGATTTCAGAAGTATTTGAGGAAGAAATGGACTGGAATGGCCACCCATTTTTTCTCACTCACAAGCATGCCTATTTTTGGTGAGTTGCAAGAAGAAGATATTTGCATTCTTCCTGAGTTGATACAACAGTTAATATGTGAATATATATGTTTTCCAAGAGCCCAAATCTCTCCCTCCTTTTTGCTCACGAAACCACCGCATGACCTTGGAATCCATTGCCAAACTAGTGACCATACAATCTTATCACTATTTTCAAAAAATAGAACTCGAAAGACAAGTTGATGAGATGCTTCAAACATCCATCATTCAACCCAACCAAAGCCCATTTGTGTTCCTTATTTTATTAGTCAAGAAGAAGGATGAAAGCTGGCAATTTTGCATTAATTACCGTTAGCTCAACACAATTACAATCAAGGACAAATTCCCCATTCCGATAATTGATGATTTGTTGGACAAACTTTATAAGGCATGTTACTTCACCAAGATAGACTTGAGAGCAGCGTATTTTCAGATTAGAACGGAGCCACAAGATACTCGAAAGACAACTTTTCGGACTCATAATGGGTACTTTGAGTTCAATATAATGCTGTTTGGCCTCACCAATGCTCCTGCTACTTTTCAAGCATTGATGAACAATGTATTTGGTCCGCATTTAAGGGAGTTTATTCTAGTGTTTTTTGACAATATTTTGGTGTATAGCCATACATGGGAGTAGCATCTTGCAAACATAAAAACCGTGTTTTCACTACTTTGGACTCACTAGCTCTATGAAAAATTTTCAAAATGCTCATTCGCCTAGCTGTAAGTTGAGTACCTGGGCTATATTATATCTACTGCAGGGGTAGCTACGAATCCTTCTAAAATTGTAGCAATATAACAATAGCCTCACCTACGAAATTTGAAGGAGCTAGGGGGCTTCCTCAGCTTGACGGGGTACTATAGAAAATTCATTAAGGGTATGAATTGATTTGTAAACCTTTGATTGACCTTCTTAAGAAGGATGCTTTTCACTGGAATGAGCAAGCCACAATAGCATTTGAAGAACTTAAGAGTGTGATGACATGGGCACTAGTGTTGGCCCTATCGAATTTTTCTAAATCTTTTGTTCTGGAAGTCGATGCTTGTGCGAAGGGAATCAGCATAGTTCTCATGCAAGGGGGCGGCCTTTAGCTTTTATCAGCCAGGCAGTTAGGCTGTGGAACCAAAGACTTTCAATTTATGAGAAAGAATTAATTGCGATCATATTTGCGGTGACTCAATGGAGGCATTATCTGGAACAATCACATTTTCTAATAAAGGCAGATCATGAAAGCATCAAGCATCTCCTATCTCAACGGTTGCACACACATGTCCAGTAAAAAGGATTGACAAAGTTGCTTAGTCTGGACTACTCTATTCATTATAGAAAGGGACAAGAGGATAAGGTAGTAGATGCTCTCTCTCGACAACACGGTTTATTGGAGGGTTAGTGCTCCCTTCTTGCAGCTGCTGTAGTTCCTTCTTGGGTTCAAGAGGTGGTTGAAAGCTTTGAAAATGACCCTGATCTTCGAGATTTGATAGCTATATTAATGGTTGACCCCTTTGCTAAACCGCCATTTTCTTTTTCCAACGGGTTGCTGCGTTTCAAAAGGTAAGCTGCTGATTGCGTCTTCCTCTTCTCTTCGAAGTAAGCTGATTGAGACGGGTCATGCTGCATCCATTGAGGGTCATTCAGGCATTAAAGCAACCTACCATAAGCTCTGACAACATTTTTATTAGAAGGGGATGAAACAAGCGATTGTCGATTAGATTGGAGCTTGCAATGTGTGCAAGCGTTGCAAAATAGAGAATGTCCCATAACCCGGGTTGCTTCAACCATTACCAATACCAACATAAGTATGGACCAATATCAGCATAGATTTTATTGAGCAATCTATTGTGAAACCATGTTGTTATAAAGTTAGAGCAGGAGATTTTTAACAAACCAAGCAACAATGGCTCGATGTTCAGAAGAGCTCAGAGACTTGGATTTTTTTGAAAATATTGTAATTTAACTTTGCTTGTTTTTCAATTTTCTGGATTTGGTCAGATTCTGAGCTCGATTAACAAAATAAGGGCATGTACAAATGTGATAACCACTAGGCCTAGGGGATGCAATAACCACTTCATTGCTTTTGGGGATAGTTCTAATATCAATTACTAGAAAATCGTAAATTACAGTTATGAGGTTTAGAATGTGGATTAGGTTTCAGAAACTCAGGGAGCTTTCAATAAATGCATTTGTCAACATCAGTTAAGATATCTACGACAGTACTAGGTAAAATATACAATTCTGATTAGAAAAGGACTACTAAACTTATTATCATATCCTCATCTATAAATAACGACTTTGGAATTATCTTCTCTACCTATTTTCTTTTAAGTTCTAGGCTGTGTTAAAAATCTGGTTTTCAACCTAGTCTCTGTTTTTCTTGCCATAGTAGTATAAGGTAATAAGTAGAGAGAGAGAGACAACTGAATATGGCTGGTGGTGTTGTTGTAGCGGGAGGTGGGGGTAAGGATTACCCAAGTAGATTCACTTTTAATATCTTCATAACCTGTCTTGCTGTTGCTGTTGGTAGTCTAATTTTTGGTTACAATTTAGGTATCTCAGGTACACTATAATCAACTCTCCTAAGCTTACTTTAGTAGTTCCATTCGTGATCAAATTAATATGATTTTAGGTTTTTCTAGCTTGAGTTTTTAGATGACAAATCTAACCAGTAATAAGAATTCTAAGCTATGTTGTTTACAGTGTTTTAGGTTGTGAACAAGAAAAAAAAAGTTTTCTTCCCAAGAAATTGTTTTAGGGTTTTCTCAAAAGCTTTTGAGCTCTCCACTCTTTTGTACCTACAATAATGCTTCACTTTACTATTATTATTTTTTGGTTTTAATACCATCATCTTATGAATATTTGCGAATAGGTGGTGTTACTTCTATGGACCCTTTCTTGAAGAAATTCTTCCTAGATGTTTGTAAGAAGGACACGATAATAACGACATTAGATGATCAGTATTGTACCTTTAATAACGAGACGTTGACACTGTTCACGTCTTCGTTGTACTTGACGGTGCTTATTTCGTGTTTGGGAGCATCCACAATTACTCGAGTTCTAGGTTGTCGTATCACATACCTCTTTGGTGGTATACTTTGTGTCATAGGTTGAATCCTCAATACCGCTACTTTTAAAGTCTGGACGCTTATTGTTGGCCGTCTTTTTCTTGGTTTAGGTATCAGATGTGTCAATCAGGTAAATACTAATTCTGTGCTCTTCTTATCTTATTTATTGTAATATGTCTTGTAAACTAAAATATTTTTTTTCTCCATGTGTCTAGTCTTTGCCAATTTACCTCTCTAAGGTAGCTCCTCACAGGTATTGTGGTGCCCTAAACATAATATTCCAACTGATGATTACAATTGGAATTCTAGTAGCTAATTTACTCAACTATGGCTTTGCTAATATTGAGGGTGGTTGGGGATGGAGGTTGAGCTTGGGTGGTGCATTAGTGCCAGCCGTCATCATTACTGGTTCTTCATTGATCCTTCTGGAGACACCTAATTCATTGATTGAACAAAATCACTATGAGGAAGCCAAAGCACAGTTGCTTAAGCTTATAAGAGTTCCTAACGTAGATGCAGAGTTCGATGATATTGTAAAAGCTAGTGACGCTTCGAAGAAGGACAAACACCCATGGAGAAACATCGTGCAGAGGAAATACAAGGCTCAACTTGTTATGTCTATTTGCATTCCTATGTTCCAACAACTTACTGGCATGAACGTTATTGTCTTCTATGCCCTCGTCCTCTTCAAAACCATCAGCTTTGGAAGCAATGCCTCTCTCATGTCGGCGGCCATTACTGGTGTAGTTAATTGTATGGCAACTTTGGTCTCTATCTCCACCGTTGATAAGTTTGGGAGGCGAAGTCTTTTCCTTGAGGGTGGCCTTCATAGGCAGCGGCTAACATCTCTGGAGTAGGGAATGTTCCAAGTCAAATGCGGCTGGTCTTGCATGGCTCTCTGATTTTCAACACCCATTTTCCACTTCAGTTTCATATCCCACGATATATGGGATGTTTTCTAGGATAAGAAGAAGTTGTAGTGGTGGTCAAAATGGTGGCAGACCTAGAGCTAGAAGTATGAAGTATGGAGAAGACCAAATTGGGTCAATCGAGTTCTCTGTATGAAGAGAATTAGGGTCAAATGACGGCGTTTGATTGGTTTGTGGCACGTATGTTGGATTGTAAGGGTCAGCCATATATGTTATGGCGTGAATGTTTTTAATTAATATTTTAAGAAAATCAACCACAAAGAAGAGATATTGAGAGGGGTATCACTGATAGGAACAGAAGAGAAGAAACATGTACATACATTTGGTGTTTGTGTGTTTTAATGTGTTAAAAAGAAGGAAAGAAAAGCGTGGGAATTTCGTGGGAGGCTTCTTGTTTCTAAAAGCATTTGCGTAGAGTCAAGTAGTTAGCGAGTTTCTAGTGCTGTAGCCACTCTATGCCAAAGTGTACATTTAGACATTTGATCGCATTTAGTTAGTAGTTAATTGGTGTGACTGTACTAATGCACACGAATTACTGTTGCAAGCTAGCTAACCCTCATATTCTCCCAGTCCTTGACCTTACTCCACTCTTCTTCTAAATATGGCTTCATTTTCTATTTTTATTTTTTTTGCACTATATGCTCTGAGATTCTCCTAACACCTTTTTTTTTTCAAAGAAGAGTTAATGTTTGGACTAACTAGCAAATTAATTAACATATCTGATACATTCGATAACTAATTATATTTGTCGACCCTTTTCTTTATTACTCCATCCTTTTAGCTAATGTTAGGATCATCGAAGGTAAAATTGGAACAGGTGCCAAGCATGAACATTGCATAAGTTCACTTTGCATGCAACCGACCACGTTATAGTTGCAGAACCATATCGAAACAAAATTTCGGAGTTTTTTTTCTACAACCATCTGTCTAAGTATTGAAGTGGATGACGTCCAAAACTAAAGTTGGAGTATAAAATAATTTGAATAGTTGGGTGGCGGTGCATGGTGATGTTCAGCCTAAAAAATAACGTTGTGCTTTAGTTTGGGTACTGACATACGTTCACAAGCTTGTTGGAGATCTTCTGCGCCTCACATTCTTGTTTTTACTGTTGCCTTTTTTGGGAAGTTAAAAGAAATTTAGCCACACAATCTTTGAACCTTTAAAATAAATTAACCACACAATCTTTGAACCAGTCTATTTTCTTTTATTTTTATTTTTTATTTTAAAGCAATTGATATATATACATATACACAATTGTAAAACGTTGCCGTATGTAGGAACTGATAGTTGCAGATCATAGTTTAAATTGACATCTATCTAACAATTAGTTTAGATATCTACGGCACTAGTTAAAATATACAAGTCTGATTAGGAAAAGACTACTTGACTTATTATCATATCCTCATCTATAAATAACGACTTTGGAATTAGCTTCTCCACCTATTTTCTTTTAATTTCTAGGCAGTGTCAAAAATCTAGTCTTCAACCTAATCTTTGTTTTCTTGCCATAGTAGTATAAGATAATAAGCAGAGAGAGAGAGTTGAATATGACTGGTGGTGTTGTTGTAGCGAGCGGCAGGGGTAAGGATTACCCAAGTAGATTCACTTTTAATATCTTCATAACCTGTCTTGCTGTTAATATTAGTGATCTGATTTTTGGTTACGATTTGGGTGTCTCAGGTACATTATAATCAACTCTCCTAAGCTTACTTTAGTAGTTCCATTCGTGTTCAAATTAATATGATTTTAGGTTTTTCTAGCTTGAGTTTTTAGATGACAAATCTATCCAATAATAAGAATTCTAAGCTATGTTGTTTACGATGCTTTAGTGTAACATCTCATTCCCATATTAAGGGTTAGAGCATGAGAATACCGTACATGAGAAATAAAAATGAGAGATTAGAAAAATACATTTCATACTCATGCATAAAATAGCATCATGTACGTGACATTGATTATTGCACACATTACAATAATTTGTACATGCACTCATTTGACATTTTCGGGTATAAATGATTGATTTAATGTGATTATGATGTGGATAGTGAATATTTTGTTCTAAAAATTGATTTGGTGTATTAAATTATTGATTTAAAAATTTTGGTAAAATTTGATAATTTTCTGAAATTAAAGGTATTTTTGGACTAGGAAAAATTTCAAGTGGCGAGACAATTGATGAATAGTAGTAGAAATAAGTGTCAGATGGCAGTAGAAACTTTTATGAATGAAATTAGGATTTAATGACAACAGTCATTAAATTTTAGGAGACAATTGGACTAAAAATTGGAATCAAATAGACTAGTTATTAAAGGAGGGACAAATGGAACCATGACAAAGTGACATGTCACTTGCCACACCACTTATAACCCATGATTTTATTAAGTGAAAGACCCACTCATTTTGGTCTTTCATTTGTTATTTGCTCCTCTCTTCGTAAGTTCTTCCATATGCATCTTCTTCATTTCTTCTTTTTCTCCATTCGCTCCCGATTCTTGCTCTCCACCTTCACAACCTTGATTTTTGTTAACAATAAAACCACCCACTTCAAGATCCTTGTTGTCCTCTTCATCTTACTACAAAATCACCCAAATCACTCTATGAATGATGATGATCGTGTAATACATGAAAAAGATAGGTTAGGTGATTTTTGAAGATCTTGAAGCTTAATCAAGTAAGTAGCACCTAAACTTTTATGGGTTGTTTAAATATAAGCATATGTGATTATAGTTTGGGATGAAATGACCATGGTAGAGGAATTGAAAAATGTGTCATGTTGATGTTGATTATGTTTTAATGTATAAATGGCATTCATGAGTTGTTTTAAGGGTGGATTGATAGTTTAGAAATGGAATAAAGGTGATAATGGAGTAAAACATATGTGCAGAAAATTAATGATGAAAGTATATGTGTAAATGTTATGTTTTGTTATTAATGATCAAACATAGATCATGAATGGTTGTGTATGTCATTGTGCTGAAATGAAATTAAGAATGATGGTGAAATGATGAGTAATTAAGCTTGAAATGACAGAGAACTGATAGAATTTGGGCAATAAAGTGTGTTGGAGTATGTTATATGTAGTGTTTTACTGAACATACATCTGTATTTTAGTTATAACTTGATCTGTGAATATCTAAATATGATGGTTTTTGATTTAGAGTGAACTAGAAACATATGGCTACATTTTTTATGAAGGAATTGAAATTGAAATCTGTCCTTAAGAGTCTTGAAAATTGGCTTTTAGTTGAGAATTGTGTTCTGTCGAGGTATGAGAAACGTCTGTAAAATTTTAAGTATAACTTGTATGATACTAAACCAAAATACATGAATTTGATGTCATTGGAAACTTAAAACATATAGGAACATTCTGTTAAAAGAAAGTGTTGCCTAGAAACCTCGTTGTCTAGGTCAAAATGGTCATACAAAACTGACCTAAAAATCTGTCTTGAGAAAAACTGGAAAAACTGTAGAATAAGTGGGAAATTTTTTCTATCATAGGTAGTGATTTTTCATGGTAATGTAGTGATTATGCAATGGTTGAACCAATTAAGGATGAGGTATATAATTATGATATTTTTTGGACCTAATTGGGACTTAAAAGGAACATAAATGATGTTGGACAAAGTTAGATAAATGTGTGATAAGTTTTGATTGATCTTGATGTTATACCTTTAAGGAAAAGGATGTTGATGGCAATGCATCTAAATGTGAAATGTTAGTGTTAAATGAGTACATGACATAGTGAATGAATTGTTTGATGCTTTATGAATGAGATATGTTATGTAAAAAGGATAAGATTGATTGAATGATGAGATTTGGTTAAATGTGATAAATCAAATTATTAGAGATTGAGAGTTTAATGCAATCAAATTGGTATTTGAATTAGTGTGGAATGATGTTGTGCTAGAGGTAGTGAATTATAGGAAAATTGGTATGAAATTGGTGTTATGATATGTGTTGAATTCGGATGAATGAAAGAGGAAATTTGCAGGGCACGATTGTGACCCTTGCCTCACGATCGTGACATGACAAAAATAGTTTCTGTCACGATCATGGCCCCTTACAATACGATTGTGGCCTGGTTAGAAAAGTTTCTGCCATAATCGTCGTAGGGACACCACGATCATGACCTGACGTATGGAGAAAAAGAGTTATCGTTTGAGTGAAGTTTGAACCAATCAATACTAGGGTGTTTCTATGTGAGGTAACTAGACTTGAAAGAGATCTCGAATGACCCTAGTTGATGAGAAATGAGGTGATTAAAGTAAGTAAAGTGCATTAGATATTACAACATGATTGAAAGATGTTATTAAATGATTATGAGATGTGAATAAAAGAAATATACCCGGGATTGTCAATATAAGCATGTATTATACCTAACACATACATGTGTATAACGAAATGTTTATGTGATTGTGCAATTAATAATGTGTGTGCACTATGTGTGTTGCATGAAATTGATATACAAGATTCAACATTTGCATCCAGACGTTTCCGGATCATCGAAGAAAATGCTAATCTGGAGCATATTGTTAATCAACCTGGATGGTCCCATTTCATTGTTTGTTCTATTTTCAATTTCTGCATTGAATTATTACTGATGTGAATGTGATTGAGATGATTCTGGACATTAATGGTCTGAGGAGTTGGATAAATGTGAGAACATTGGAAGTGCTCCTTATATGTGAATTTGATGAAATATGTGTTTTCTCAACTTAAATGTTGAATGCTGGACCAAGTTCGGAAGAAAATGCGAATGTGTATATTAATGAAATATGCATATTCTCAATATAAATGGTGAATTCCCAACTAAGGTCCAATGACATGTGAAGGCGAATATAATTGTGGGGTTTTGAGCACTTTTAATTGAATGAATATATGTGATGCATTTCATTACATAAATGCATGAAACATAAAGGCTATGCTTGAAACATAATGTGATCGAGTGAGCCATCGGGGATGGTCACTCACTGAGTTTGCAAAACTCACCCAAAATTTGCAATATTTTTAGGCTTAAAAGAGTTACCACGTTAGCTAAACGAGAGTATAGCCACCGTATTCAAGTAAGGGAAAGAGGTTGGGATCAGTTGACGCCTGCATTTGTGTTTTCTGTTATTTTTGTCTTAAAGAATGTATTCCACAAATATTACCATTGTATGTGAATAATTCTATTTTGTAATGACTTTCCAAATTGGAAATGTTTGTAAATGAGGTTGCTTAATAAGTGTAATAACAATTGTGACTTTGATATTTATAAATAATGGGCCAAATTTTGATTAATGGTTTTCGGTAATATGCATATGATGTATGAAGAGAGAAAAAATTTCAATGAGTTTGATTGTTTGATTACTCTAGTACATCACTTTCACAGGGCATGCATTCGAATGTCCTCGGGATGTACGGATATATGCTCAGTGGGAGTGGGGTGCTACAATATTAATGACAATGAGCAAGTTACATGTCTGATGTTAGCTAGCATGTCTCCCGAGCTTCAAAGGAAACATGAAAATATGAATGTAAGGGAAATGTTCCTATACCTTCAAGAGTTGTTTGGTGTATAGATTTTAGTGGAGAGGCTTAAGACTACGAGAGCTCTGTTTCAATGTTAGATGGCTCATGAATCTTTAGTGGAACTTCCTGTTCTACAAATGATTGGGTACATTGAAAAATTAGGCTAATTGGGGTATGAATTGAACCTCGAGTTAGGCATTGATTTAGTGCTTCAATCTCTTGCCCCGAGTTTTTTTATAGTTCATTATGAATTTCCATATGAAAAAAAGGAAGTGACTTTGGCTGAATTGCTCAACATGCTCAAGACCACTGAGGGATGCCTTAAGAAGGAATTTAGTTCTGTTCTTGTTGTTAGCTCTTCTTCTTCTAAGAACAAGGGTAAAACCTTTAAGAAGAAGAACAAGAACAAGAACTGGAAGGCTTCTGCTAATGTAGCAAAGCTAGCAGGCAGTGTCAAGAAAAAGAATGAAAAGGGAATCTATTTCCATTATGGCATAGCTGGATATTGGAAAAAGAATTGCAAAGCTTATCTTGCTGGCTTGAAGAAAAAGAAGTTAAGCGTAGCTTCAACTTCAGGTTTGTTTATGATTGAAATCAATCTTTCTATTTCTGTTTCACAATCTTAGGTATTAGATACCAGATGTAGTTCTCACATTTGTAACATTATGCAGGTGCTGATAGACAGTAGAGCATTGAGAAAAGGTGAAGTGGACTTATGAGTCGGTAATGGAGCAAGAGTTGCTGCATTAGCTATAAGAACTTGTAGTTTAGCTTTGCCTTCTGGTCTTGTACTTGAACTAAAAAATTATTATTATGCTCCTATTATCACAAGAAACATGATTTCTATTCTATGTTTGGACATGAATGGATTTGTCTTCATTATTAAGAATAACAGTTGTTCTTTTTACAAAGATGATGTTTATTATGGATCTGGTATTCTTACAAATGGTTTGTATGAACTAGATCTTCAAAGAGCAATTCTAAAAATAAATAGTAAGAAAACAAGATTAAGCGACTAAAATCCATCTTATTTATGACATTGTAGGTTAAGTCATGTTAATGAAATAAGAATCATTAAGGTACATAAAAAAGGATATTTAGATCCTTTCGATTATAAATCATATGAAACTTGTGATTCTTGTTTAATGGGTAAGATGACTAAACTACCCTTTAATGGAAAGGAACAAAGTGTTAATGAGTTGTTAGAGCTTATACATTCAGATGTATATGGCCCTATATCTACTCAAGCTAGAGGTGGATTTTCTTATTTCATAACATTTACAGATGACCATTCTAGATATGGTTATGTGTATTTAATGAAAAACAAATCTGAAGCATTTGAAATATTCAAAGAATTTAGACTTGAAGTAAAGAAACAAATTGGTAAGAATATTAAGACACTTAGATCTGATCAAGGTGGCAAGTACTTGGACCATAAGTTTCTTGGTTACTTAAAAGAGAATGAGATTCTTTCACAATTGACTCCTCCTAGAACTCCACAACATAATGAGGTTTTTGAAAGGAGAAACCACACTTTATTCGATATGGTATGTTCCATGATGAGTTATGCAAATTTTCCAGTTTGATTTTGGGGATATGCTCTTAAAACTGCTACTTACCTATTAAATAGAGTTCCGTCCAAATCAGTTGACAAGACTCCATATCAGATATAGACTGGTAAATGACCAAGGTTATCACACTTAAAGATTAAGGGATGTGATGCTTATGTGAAGTGTGCGATGTCTAACAAGTTTGAAGCTAAATCAGATAAATGTAAGTTTGTGGGTATCCAAAAAGAAAGTTTTGGATATCAATTTTATCATCCTCTTGAGCAAAAGGTGTTTGTCTCAAGGCAGGCTACATTCTTAAAAACAGAATTCATTCTTAAAGAAAGTAGTTAGAGTGATATGGAACTTAAAGAAGTTTTAGAGCCACAAACATAAATTTAAATGGAACAAGAACCACAAGTTAATACATTAGAGGTACAACCAATGGTTCAAGAAACATATAGTCCGTGACGCTTTGGAAAGGTACGTCATCCTCCTGTTAGATTAGATCTATACATTGAAAAAGGAAATGATAATGCTTCACTTATGAATGACGAACCTACTGATTTTAAGGAAGCAATGCCAGACATCAATTCTTTAAAATGGCAAGAAGCCATGAAATCCGCAATGGAATCCATGTACATTGACCAAGTATGGAATTTGGTGGATGCCCCTGAAGGTATAGTACCTATTAGATGCAAGTGAATTTTTAAGAGAAAATTTGACATTGATGGAAATGTAGATATGAACAAAGCAAGGCTAGTGACAAAAGGTTACAAGAAAAAACAAGGAGTTGATTTTGATGAAACTTTTTCTCCAGTGGCAATGCTTAAGTTCATAAGGATTTTATTAGCTATAATTCCATACCATGATTATGAAATTCAAACAAATGGATGTCAAAACAAGATTTCTTAATAGGAATTTGCAAGAGGTTGTGTATATGACACAACCTGAAGGTTTTGAATCCAAAGAATTTCCTGATCAAGTATGCAAATTGTAAAGGTCCATTTATAGGTGAAACAAGCATCGTATCGTTGGAACATCCGTTTTGATGAAACAATCAAAGAGTTTGATTTTATAAAAAATGTGGATGAACCTTGTGTTCATAAGAAGGTAAGTGGGAGTGCAATCGTTTTCTTGGTGCTTTAATGGATGACATATTGCTTATTGGAAATGACATTTCTATGCTCCAATCTATTAAGATATAGTTATCCAAGAAATTTTCCATGAAGGATATGGGAGAAGCAGTTTACATATTAGGTATAAAGATATATAGAGATAGATCAAAACGGTTACTTGGTTTGTCCCAATCCACGTACATATACAAAGTGTTAAAGAGGTTTAGCATGGAGAATTTCAATAGTGGATTCTTACCCATATCACATGGGATTTATCTGTCTAAGAGCATATACCTTAATAAACAAGAAGAAAGGAATAAAATAGATGGAGTTCCATATGCTTCAGTTATTAGATCGATCATGTATGCGATGCTATGTACGAGCTAGATGTTGCGTATACTTTGAACATAACAAGTAGATATCAAGCTAATCCTAGTGAAGGTCACTGGATGACTGTGAAAAACATCTTGAAGTACTTGAGAAGGACTAAAGATATTTTTCTAGTTTATGAAGGAACTGAGCTGAGAGTTTAGGGTTATTTTGATGCTAGTATCTAGTTTGATCAAGACGGTAGTGGATCACAGTCAGGGTACATTTTTACTCTTGTGGTGGTATAATTAGTTATAAAAGTTCCAAACAACTAACCATCGCAGATTCAACAACTGAAGTTGAGTATATTACAGTTTTTGAGGCAGCAAAGGAAGTAGTTTGGATCAAGAAGTTCATCAATGAACTTAGAGTGGTTCCTAGCATTGTTGATCCATAGTATTGTATTGCGACAACAATGGTGCTATTGCATAAGTGAAGGAACCGAGGTCTCATCAGCAATCCAAGCATGTATTCAGAAAGTTTCACTTGATTCGGGAGATAGTGGAATGGAAGGACATCCTGATAGAGTGAGTTCCCACTAAAGAGAATCTTACAGATCCTCTCACTAAGCCTTTATCTCAAAAGAGACATGACAGACATATGGATGGCCATGGTATTCAATACATTGGAGATTGGCTTTAGTGCAAGTGGGAGATTGTTAGTTTATGCCCTTGCAACCAATTTATGTTGGCTGTAAATTTATTTGTATAACTATTTTATTCAATAAAAGGCTTTTTTTTATCTTTGTGTTATTGTTAATTATTTAATTATTAAATCATAAAGTTAAAATCTATAGAATAATTATTATGCAATTAAAAATTATAATGCGATTATAATTATGATACTTGAATTCCATTTTTTGTATTATTCCTAAAATGTTCCTAGTCGTAGATTCATCAAGACGAGGTATTGATGAAATGGTTAGACTAGCACATATTTGTTTCTTTCTTATGAAGAAAGTAATTGATCTCATAGATTAAAG
>JANIIA010475381.1:0-17033 GCA_027478495.1 Erythroxylum alaternifolium | reverse complement strand
CCTCCCCCGTGGGCCACGGGTTCAGATGTCACGCAGGATGTCGGGCCCGTGGACCCGCCCGGGGAGGGGTTCCAGCAATACTAATAATTTTGGAGCAACTTTTACATGACGTATTAAACTATTACACTTTATCTGAATCTTTAATGGAAGATCTTGGCATCATTGAAGCTATCCATCATATCTTGCAAGAGAGTTTTTCTTTGGTCCAAGACACTAAACTAGATACAACATGTTATTGGAACCCGTTAATGCCTCCGAGTGTTGAGGAGATAAAGGTCAAATTCACAAATGTAGTTGTTGCTCAAGAAAAAATAGAAGAGCTAAGGAAGTCTCCATTCAAGAATTGGAAGTAGAAAAGGGGCCGAGGGTGATTATGAAAGAAGCAGATCAGTTCACCTTCTTAGAAGATAAACTGTTGGATTCAATTGACGATTCACGGAGTTTCATGATTCCCTATATTATTGATATTTTGTTATGAAAAAAGGGTAATACTGAACTTACTTGGATTTATTAATTTTATCAAAATTTTCCTTATTATCTTGCAACTAATGGCTTACTTATAGGCTATTAAACTACCATGCAATGAAACAGGTGGAAGCAAGGCCCTCATAATAGACCCATGTTAAGGGTAGACATAAAGAGTGTGTCATGCTAATGACATTAAAAAAACATGGCAACCCAAGAAGTAGGATAGGTTTCATATTATTTTTATTTATAGTTCATAAATTAGCATGTCATATTAGTTAGGTTTTTATTGAATTCTAGCATATAATGTGCTTGGAGTGATTTTGATTGTTAAATCTCATATTTTTGAAGTTGTTGCAGGTTAGGGAACAAGTTCTGGGGGATACATAAGGTAAATCAAGTGAAATGTGGTGAAGGTGGAGAATTACAGCCATGCCATGATCGTGGGAGGTGCCACGATAGTGCATAACGAGTGAGGGATCTCCCTATGATGATCATGGTAGGCGAGGTGTGAAACACTCCCACTCATGAGCGACACACATAAAATCTTGGTTTACTCTTCTTTTCTAAACCTAACCTTTTAAAAACTTATTTTCTCTTCTTTCAGCTATTATATTCTCTATCTAAACTTGTAGCCACCTCCAAAACTTTCTTTTTTCTGTTCTCTCTTCACTCTCACTTTCTTTTTCAATATTTTCTTTCATGCTTCACCTAGATTATCATTCCTTTTACATAAATAAAGTGATTTCCACCCAAAATCACATCTTTTGAATGGGTACAATATTTTCTCTATACTTTTCTCTCTCACATTTTTAGGCGTCATTTGTGTTTTTATCGTGTTTTCTTGGTTGTTTTTGTAGGTTATATACTCATTCATTGCCCCAAGTTTAATAACCTATTTTCTATACTAAAGGCTAGGACATAGGATCCTAGACTAGTGCATATGAGAAATAGCATTAAGAAATCATGAGGTGCATTGCATTCACATGCATATCATTAGGATACACATATGAATTATATTTTTGTACTCATTGCAAAGATATCATATGCACTTAATTGACCTATTCCAGGTTATGAAAGGTTTTTAAATGATCATGTTGTGAATTATGAATTATTATGTCTTGAATTTTGGTCTAATAGTTTTCAATTATTAATTTGGAATTTAGATTTATGAATTTATGTGTATTTTTGGACTGGAAAAAATGCCAAATGGTAAGACAAGTTGACAAATGGCAGTAGAAATAATTGACAAATGGTAATAGAAATAAGTGAAGCATAGCATTAAATAATTGGGTGACAAATGACATGGAGATTGGGAGACAAATGGACTAGTTATTAAGAGACATTTGGAACCATAAATATAAGACATATGGCAAGTGACAAGTGTCACAACACTTGGCACACATCTATATTCATGATACATGCACATTAAAGACCATTTCTTTGTCTTTCATTTTTAATAGAAGCTCTTTTCTTCTTCTTTATTCTCTCAACTCACAACACTCTCACCCAACCCCCACGATATTGAGTTTTTGCCACAATCTTTCACGTTATCACTACAATATTTAGTTATCTTCACCTTACTGATCAAAACCTAATCTTTTTCAACTTAAAATGGTGATGATCGTGTAAGCTTGAGAGTTAGGTTTACTTGATGATTTGAGGAGCTTTTGAGCTAAACAAGTAAATATAATAATGTTGGCTTGTTTTAATAGAAGCATTTATGATGATTCTTTAGGGATAGATTGATAGTGAAAATGGTGTTTAATAAAGGTTGGAATGTTGATGAAGGAATGGATACACTTATGTTATGTTTTTATGTTAAGGATAATAATAGTTTATGTATTGTAGTATAGTTGATTTTAAGTTGGAATTGAGGTGGAAATGAAGAGCAATTTTGGTATAAATGATGAACTATAAAGTTGATGTCTTGGATTTAGTATTAAGGGGTTAAAATCTGGAAAAAATTTTGAAGGAAAATAGAGAGAAATTTTCAGATAACATAACCCACAATCGTGGCAATACCTTCATGATCATGGGAAAGGCATCGGACGTGAACTTTTCTCTTTTGTGTGATCTTTGAATCTAATAATGCTAAGTTACTTTACTTTGGTGCATTTATACTTAATTGAAGCTTGAAATGAACCTAGTTGGATGGTTGATTAATTGGTTAAAGTGCTTGATATGTTTAGGTTGTTAATTGAGGTTATAACTTAAGGAATGGATTGTTGATATCAATGTGTTTATAATCTGGAAATTTATGAATGATATAGGAATAATGGTATTCTTAGGAATGCGATTGTGATCCCAAGGAATGAGTAAGGTGTATTAAGTATGAATGAATGGGAATTAGGTATTTGTGTGATTATATAATGCTAGAAAAGGATTGGTGAATATAATTGATGAAGTTAGAACGATCAAGTTTACTTGAGGTATAAGCCGAAGTGCAAACTAGATATATGCAAGTTATAATGTTTGAATGATCATGACTCATGTTTAAAGATACTTACTAAAGGAAAGTCAATTGAGCATGCACTGATCATGATATATATGTATATGCATGGTTGAATATTTATATGAATGATAAAATTAGTAATGTGTATGTATTGCGTGATATTAGATGCCCAAGTCAAACACCAACATCTAAACATTATCGGTTCATCAAGGCAATAGCTAATCTGGAGCTTACAGTGAGTCAACCTAGATGTTTTCTCATTATGATTGATTTGTTTCTATTTCAATTTCAACAATTAAACTGTTATTGATGTGATTGAGATAATTTCGAACATTTTTGGTCTGAGGAGTTTGATAATTGAGATTGTATTAGGAGTGTTTCCTAATTGAATGTGAATTAGAAAAAATATGTGTACTTAACAAAATGTTGAATACCGAACTTAGATCCGATGAATATGTGAAAATGACTATGCGTAATGAATGAAAGTGATTGATTGCATATAATGAGAAATGATGCATTTCATCATACTGATATACATGATCAGATAAAGGAGTTGTTACTAGTGTGATTAGTGGAAAAGAGCTTAACGATAAAAAATGCACATAAAGAGCCACAGGCTCAGTATTTAACGAGTCCGATATCCACAATGGGTATGAGACAATTATTAATGAGCCTGATATCTACAGCGGATATGAGATAGTAAAAAGACGCTCGGTCATAACAAAGTAATAATGAAATATGAGTCACATGTGCGTTTGCATATATAATTTTATATGTATTAAATGAATGATTGAAATGAATTGTTTAGACTGTTTTGAAATAGAAATGCAAAATAGTGTACACAAATTGTATTTGTTGAAGCATGATGAAATGTGAAGTGATAATTCAATATTTGATGATATGATTTGTCTGTGAATTGAATTAAAAAATTATCTTTGTATTTTGATATGAGTGAGCACATCGAAGATGATTCACTCTCTGAGTTTGCAAAACTCATCAAAATTGCAAATGTTGATTTTCAGGTACGAGGACGACTTAGCTCCTAAGGTAAATTAGTAGAAGCCTAGTTCTATCAATTTTGGGAATCAAGAATGGCTCAAAGCTCCGGTCAGCTGATAATGAGGAGTTTAGTTAGAATATTTCTATTTAGTTCCTCATTTCCTGTAGAACATGTTGTAAAAGAGTAGTAAACTCTTAGATGTTTTTCATATTGTAAATATATGTACTATTTAATGAAATGCTACAGTGTAAGTTTGTTTTGAATATTATGTTCTATATAACATCATAATAAGTGAATGTGATTACTCTAACATGCCATTTTCATAGGGTATGTTCTTGAATGTCCTCTAGATATTCAGGCATATGCCCTATAGAGGTGGGGTGTTACACCAAGAATCAAGCAAATTGTAAAATGCTCAACACCGAAAGGAAAAGTAAAAGTGCTAGGTGATATTGCATACGATAGGGTTATTGATTTTGGAGTGCCTTTTTTAATCTTTTTAGAGGAAGAAGGTACAAAATTTCAAACCCTTCGTTCACAAATCATTATTGCATCATGTTATTTTGATTTTACAATCTTAGAAAATCTAAGTTTGAAAGAAAATATTGATACTTTGAGTGAAAAAATTCATTTGGAAGAATAATTCATTTTGATTTTCCTATGTATGAGGATATAATCCTTGAATTTTACACGAACTTACATTTTGAGCTGCAAAAATTAGATAATTTTTTGTTTAGATTGCATGGAAACCCTTATAATGTGGATTGAGATATTGTGGAAAAAATTTGTGGTTTTCCCAAAAAAAAATTATTGAAAAACATGGAAATTTTTATGTTGACCAATAATGAAAGAAATTAATAGGGTTAGATGAATTTACTCAAAAAATGCACATAATAATGTTATTCCTACTACTGAAGATTTGTTATTGCATAAATTTATGTGTCACACTATTTTTGCCAAAACTCAAAATAACGAGTGTTCTAGAAAAGATTTATTTATCATTCGGTCCATGGATAATAAAATTAAAGTTTGTAAATCCACCCACATTTTTCAAACGATAGTTACTTCTTTTAAAAAAAGTAGCTATCTTAGTATGAGAAAACTTGTTACTATGCTTGTTAAATTTCATGGTGTTTTTGTTGATGGACTAACCTCTATCTTTCTTGAGTTTTTGAATCATATACATTTGAGGCGAGCAGAAATTTTGGAGTGCCATGGGTTGGAACTCTGAGATATCAGATCGAAATCATAAGTGAAATATAGGACTAGATAGGTGAGCTCTAGTTCGACTACGATATAACACCAATAAGAAGTCTCATCTAGTGAAAAATTTAAGGAGGATGAAGAGGATGGACGAAAGAAAGTGTTGAATAAAATAGACAAAAATAATAAGTGCACGGAGGGACTCCTAGACACTATAGAGGTACAATTGAAGGACTATGCACCATCAGCATCAATAGCAGAATGACACTAAGAAAATAGTTAAATATTTTACTATTCAAGGTGTCCATATTCCACTGCCAACACCATCACTACCTTAATCACCATAAATCTTCTTGCTCTATCTTTTTAATTATTGTTATATATCTTTATTTGTACAAATTTGTTTCTCACATTGAGGACAATGTGTTAGTTAAATGTCGTGATGTTTATGCATTGGCATGTTATTTGTGTGTGAAATTAGCATTTGCAATGTGTTATTTTTGATTAAGATGGCGTTGTGTTAACATTTTGTTGCATGAGATGTGAATTGTATGAATCTGTTAATGGCATGAAATAAATGGAATTAGTTAACCTTTAAACATGGTCGTTTAAATTGTTAAGGTATAGTAACTTGTGAATTATGTGTTTTGAGTGTCTTTGGAATGAATATGCAAGTTAATAAGGATATGACACTTATTCTTTCACTCTATGACACTTGTTTGGACACATTTAGAATTACACTTAATTAAATTGTCCCTTTATGTGAATGATTAATTAAGAATAAATGAGGTAGGCTAAGAAATTAATTAAAAAATGTGTTAAATTCCTATTCCGCTAGATCTTTTTACGAAAATTGGGTTAAAAATAGAGCTAGTAGCTAGTTATGAGTTGTGATATATCTATGTAATTGGGAGCATTCACGAAAAAATGTTTATCTTCGAATCAAAAGGTTATAATGACACTCTAACTAAGCCAAATAAAAAAAAGTGAATCAGTTGAGTAATTGGGGGATATTCATGACAAGGTGTTTGCCTTCATGTCAAAAGACTAAGTTATTGTTAAAGGAAATTTAAAAATAGTGTTACAATAAGTAAAACCTACTAATCTTTAAAAAATAGCAAGATTTTTCATAAAAGGTTTCTTAGTTTAATTGATCAATAATAATAAATAAATACTTATAAATGTTGTAGGTGTACGAATAGGGTGTTAATATTTTGATTGATATGTATAATAAATCAAAGCATTTAAACACGAAAGGAATAAGTTAGTATGTTCGTACCTTTTGAGTGATTGATATTTGAGGCTAAGTTAATTCCATAAAATTTGATGCCACTGTATCATTATTGAATGTTGCATGATTATTTTTTTATGTGTTTTTTTGTTGAGTTTTTAGTTTTGGTCAAGGACAAGCAAAGATTTAAGTGTAGGGATATTGATAGGTGTAAATCATAGTATGCTTTCTAGGTGTTTAAGTCTGTTTTAAATCGTTTTCTTAGATGATTATCACGTGTATAAACTTGGAATTCTATTATTGTTAGTGTTTCTATGTGTTTTAAGTGTTTGATTAGTTTAGACAAAGAATTTGATCTTAATTTTCCGTTCTGAGGGGTGTTTAGTGTGTTAGTTAGTGAGTGGACATAGGAAAGTGAAGATTAGATTAAGAACTTGAAGAATGGAAGAAGTCACGATTGTGACTCTAGTCATGATCATGACAAAGAGCTAGTTCCAGCAAATTTTACCCCTAAAAGCCTTAAGAACTATTTAAGAACAAGAAAAACACAAAAAAGTAACAACAACTAGATTAAGAGAAGATCAAGAGGAGACATCAAGTGAAACTCTAGAAATTCTAGATTTCTGGATCAAGACTCCAATTAGTTTTTCTTTCTTTTCTCTTTAATTATTTCGTTTTTTAATGTTTATTTGAATTATTAGGATGTTAATCATAGTTAGGAATAGTTTTGTGAATCGAGAGGTTACAATTCTTTTATTATCGATTTTAAATAGGATTACTTGATTAGATCTCATGAGAGACTGATCAAAACCTTAGGATATGTAGGATCAAGAATAATTAGATAAACAAGATAAAGGGAAAACAAAATAAGGATAGAATAATTCCTAAGTCTTTGACTTTGATCAACCTTAGTTTATTAGTAGCTTAATTATTTACTTGTTTCAATTTATTGGTTACTTCATATTCAATTATTTATTTTAATGGAAATCAATCTTTAATACTTTATATAAAGTTTTGTTCAAGCCTTTAGATGTCTATTAGTCCTTATGGAAAATAATACCTTTTATACTACAAGTTATGATCCGTATACTTGTGGTATTGAAAGTTTTCATATAAAACTTATCAACAAGTTTTTGGTGCGTCATCTGTATCCTTTAACATCTCGGTGATTAGGGAATCAACCAGTCTATTTAAAAGTGCTAGAGGCATTAAGTAGGGGAATCCTTTATCGCTTTACCTATTTTCACTAATAATGGAGGTGTTTAATAATTTTCTAAAGGTCGTTGAAAAGAATGTAGCTTTCAACTATTATGCTAATTGTAAAAAGCTAGGGATTTTGATTCTTAATTTTACTGATAATATATTTTTTATTCTTTAAAGCTGATGACAGCTTAGTCTCTTCCTTTATTGTTGCCTTAAAAATATTTAATAAGATATCATGCTTAAGTATAAATCAAGAAAAAGTGTTATTTATTTGTCAATAGGTGCTTCCACTTAAGCTACTTATTTCTCATCCATTACTGAGTTCAAGTTGTTTAAAATTCCATTAAAATACCTTAGAGTGCATATATCCTTAACTAGTCCTGGATATGTAGATTTCAAGCCTCTACTAGACAATATACAAAGAAAAATCAACAATTAGAGTCACAAGGAATTTCCACTAGTTAGCATAGCTTAATTAGTAAATTCAATCCTTAACTCCATTGATTGATACTGGGCTTTTGAGCTATTGTTCCCTTGAAAAATTATTAAAGAAATAGATAGAATCGTAAGAAGATTCTTATGTGAATACATTAAAAGAAAAGATAAAATGGTCTAATGTTTATCAACAAGGAAGCAAGGAGGTCTTGATGCTATTCTACTCAAAGTAACCAACTAAGTGTTGCTAACAAAAAAGGCTTAGAGATTGCTTAGTGATAAGCAAACATTGTGGGTTAAGTTAGTTCGTAAATATTACTTCAAAGGAAATAGTTTTGGAACTTGAAGCTATCCATCAATGCATTT
Source organism: Erythroxylum alaternifolium (assembly GCA_027478495.1). Taxonomy (NCBI): domain Eukaryota; kingdom Viridiplantae; phylum Streptophyta; class Magnoliopsida; order Malpighiales; family Erythroxylaceae; genus Erythroxylum; species Erythroxylum alaternifolium. The sequence goes on along the minus strand of JANIIA010475381.1, from coordinate 8,675 downwards.
TCAATTATGAAATTCATGGTTAACATAAGGGAGAAGCTGTGGAATGAATGCTTCTACATTATTGGAAATGGAAAAACTGCATTCTTTTGGCTCGATAATTTAATTTTACCCTTATGGCCCTTTGAAAGAATGTAAAGAGCTAGCAATTACTAAAAGCCTTATTGAAAGATGCCATAGTAGTACAAGCTCTACCATTTTGTAGCATACTCATAAGTTCCCTCCATATCTTAAATATAATCTCATCCTCGAGTAATTTTAGGTCACGAGATAATATTAAAGATAAGTTTAGATGGAAGTTAATAACCTGAAGCAAGTTCTCCACATCCTCATATAAGAAACTATTTAGCAATTTGAACCCTGAAGTTAGTTGGCATAGACTTGTGTGGAGTAAGGACCATCATCCCAAAGTAGCTCATATATTATGGCTAATAGATTAGAATAAATTAGCTACAATGGATAAATTAAGAAAATCTTTATATGCTCTATGTTGTGGTGTCCTATGTAAGGTAGCTTTAATGTCCTATAAGCATTTATTGTTTTAGTGTAGCTACACTAAGAAAGCTTGGACAAATTACTAAGCCTCTATGATTCATCTAACCCTTACCTCAACTGGAATGGGATCGTTAAATAGTGCTTGAAATAGAGGCACAAAATTAAAGATGATGGTTGGGTGTTCAATATAGCTTTTTCCTATCTGGTGGCTATAGGGAGAAAGAAGCAATTGTATTTTCTCTAATCAACCCTAAATGAAGAAGCTATGTTTAGGAAGCTCTATGATAGAATTAGATTGCATATATTCTTATTCAAGGATATTAGGTTCAATTGGCATATATAGTGACTCATATCAAATAGTGCTCCTTTTCTTAATTTTTACTCTGTAAGGTCCATTAAAGTAGTGTTCTCAATGGTGTAATTGTTAGCTAATGTGGTCCTTATTGACCTTTTTAAAATTCCAATGATATTCCTTCCAAGACTTAATATATATTTTCATTCTTCAAAGAAAAAAAACTTGTCAAGCTTCACTCTTATATTAATATGTTATGTTATCTCATTTACTTTGGTGCAATAATAGTGATAATTAGTATAATATATATGAAAGATAGTGGTTATGATAAGAGATATTTGTAATAGGATTCTCTAATTCATTTTAAGTGATAATGTGTATGTTTATGACATTAAGTGTCGTAACGCTATTCAAAATAAACTAGACTTACAACTATAGCAGTGGTGAGTCTAGGTTGATCCCATGGAAAGTGTATATAAAGCTTTTGAAATGAAATTAAACGATGTTTAGGTTATTAGGGTTGGTTGGTTTATCGAACAAGAAAATAAAATGAAACTAATCTAGTAAATACAAATTAAAGAAAACATGTAAAAATGATGAAAAGATGAATTCGTTTAGGACCCGGTTGTTTGATTCAATCTCAACCTACACCCAATTAGACATGTGTCATTGAATTATTATTCTTATACCTCTCCTAGAAACTATTAACCCCAAATTTCCCTCAATTCGTGTTTTATTAAGAGATGTTCGTTAATTAAACCTCGCCATCAAATAACATAGAACAAGCTCTCTAGATTTAATTGGACAACTGCATTACGCATTAACAAAATAGATTAATCAAGGAAACAACCATACAAGCTCAGGTCATTTATCTTAAGTCATATTATCCCTAATGACTAAAAATTATGGATCTCAAATATAATAATTATGGATTACATTAAAATTCTAGTAATGGGTTCTTACATAAACTTAATTAAATAAAGCATTCAATCATTTTCACACAAGACCCCAACATTAAACATAGGATAATATAATCAATCCCTAAAAAGAGAAAGAACGACAAATTCAGTGAGAAACACACTTAATCAGGTTTTTCAGTTTTGATGTCACCTTTGAACCAGTGTCGGGAAGCTAGCTTTCTATGGGTCTCTCACAATTGAGAGCTTTTCCCCTTATTCTCATCTTCTCCCTAAGCTCCCTTATTCTCTAAGCCCAAAAAACAAAATTTTTTCATAACCCTTTGTCATCACATGATTTGTCAATTTATATTAAAGATGTAGGATTTTTTCCCTTGAGTGTGTGTGTCATGGGTGTGACAAGTGTGTCACACCTGTGACACACTTGTCATGGTGGTGACACTTCCACATATAGCTCTCACGGCCATGAGAATTGTTGCATGGTGATGAGCCATTTCTTCATTCTTTCTTTTGATGTGTTTTAACAATTATCTCATCTTTCTTGGCATTTTCTTGTCCTCTCTTACTTTTAATCTTCTTTTTCTTGTTCCATGAAGACAAGTGAGTATGTATCTTTGGAAAACGGCAAAAAGATAGTGCTTTTGACTCATTTTATTTCTTTTGCTTCCAAATTATGCCTAAAACCATATATGAACTAAACTGAGTATCTTAAGCATTTGCATATCATTAACCACTAAGTGTTATGGAATAAATTCATAATCAATTAAGCACATATCAATTTCCCCCATATTTAGCTTTTGACCATCCTTGGGCAAAACATCTAAATTAAAATCGTAGACCCAGAACATTTACTCATTTCCCATACTTTCCAAGAATATATAATCGTAAGGAAAGATGAATGACTTTCAAAAACCATAACAAGAATTCAATATTCAATGCTTCTACTCATGATCAACCAATAAGCTTCATCTTCAAAATCTGAGCAATCTAATGGTAGGCTTGGACAAAATGTGTTTCAGAAGATATATCCATAGGTACACTCAACACTACTGATGATCATGACATTCCAAAACTTTGCTTAAAATTTCATTTCTCCACCAATAAGGTTCACATGCACAATAATAAATCAAAAGATTTTTTATGGTTGTAATGTTGGCAAAGGTAAGGTGAGATGTATTTGGGTAAAATAGCATGTAAGCCATCAAAGCTAGTGAAACAAGGAAAACACTTAATGTAACATCAAGCGCAAAAGCTAACATTCACTCATAATTGTGTACATCAACTATGATGAATGAAAAAAATCATGTTTTCTAGCTCAAATTCATGCTCTCTCACCACAAACCACATTAAACATATATCACCCATAAAATTTGATCATAAACAAGATTTTGTAACCATAGGGAGTGATCATTGAAAGCAATATCCACCTTATATCCAACATACTCAAGTAACCCATTCAATAGAACTTTATGAGGAAAGACTGATCATAAACAACTTTTTAGCACATATGCATTTCTTCCTTAACAATTTTATTTAAACATATATTTTTTCTTTTCTTTCCTTTTTATTTTTCTTTTTCTTTTGCTTTTTTTAATATAAACATTGAAAGAAACTACATCAACATGGGAATTTTGATGATAAGACATAAATGACATGTTGGATCGAAAACAAAAACATGGTCAGTTTGGCTAAACGGTAGATTTCAAAAACTTTTTCCAAAATCATAATATAGTGGAAGCGTAAACACCAAATCAACATGTTGTAATCCAAACATGATATTGTATAAGGAAAATAAATAAATAAAATAAGAACAAGATCGAAATTTTTACTGACTCCTTGCAGCAGCTTTGACTCCTTACTGCTGTGTCCTCAACCAATCCGATCTACCACTTGTTCTTCTTGGACAATTTAGTTATCAAAATCCTTTTGTGGGAAAGGAGAAGAAAAATTGGATAGCAAACAATTTGCTATATTTGGCTAGCTTAGAGAACAAAATGGAGAGCTTTACTTTTGCAATATGGCCGAATGTTTTGGAGAACTTGGACAGCCAAAATTCACACACCATACTCTTTGCAAAAAGCTAAAATTAATTGTCTTTATTCAAGTCCAACACTTGGATGATTGTGTGGAGAGAATGGACAGCCTAAAAGCCATATATGTTCATTTTCCAGGGCCATATACGTTCATTTAGCATTAAAGCTAAGTGAATTGTCTCTTTCCAAAGTCCAACACTTGGACGTTTGGAAGAAAGTGAAGATAGCTACCAAACACGTTAATGGATGGCTCATTTCATTTAAAAACAACGATTAAACCTTTCAATGAGAGTAGCATAATCGGTTTGCAAAAATGAGCGGAGAGATCAACGCACCATGCATTTGATTAAAGCTAATTACAATGAGGCCTTCCAAAGCTAACACTTGGATGTTATCATGTTTAAAACGTGTTCATAAATGTCAAAAGAGGGCTACATGTTTTCTTTTTTAAAAATCACCGTTAAACTCATTTTAATGATTGACGAAAAGTATGACCGAATGAAGCATTGCTTTATTCTTTAATATTGTTTGAATTTAATCACTCTAATTAATTAAACTAAAATCCAACCCAATATTAAATGTTCCTTTGGGCTTATAATTAACAATTAATTAGTGTAAGCTCAACATTTAATTATAGGCTTAAGACCCAATTTAATTAACTCTTTATTAAATTATTCCTGTCTTATTGACCCGAATCCAATTCATCCATTTCTCTCCAAACTGTCTCATTTTCTTTTTGATAACCTCTATTTATTTTTCTTACTTTCCTTGATAACCTTCGCAGATGTCAAGCGGGAAATCTAATTGGACTTAAATAATTCGAGCTTCAATAAGCCCATAATTAATTTAATCTCATTAGAATCAATTCTGACTTCTTAACCAAATGTCATTCCACTAAAGATAATTGGCTGAACTCTTGAATTACTTAAAATTATAAGAAACAGTGTTTGAAAAAAATATTAATTCAATGTCCAATCTCAAACTCTATTATAAACCATATTATAGCCATCCACACAATAAAGGGTAAAATTATCGTTTTGCCCTTGTGTTGATTTTTCCTCGTAGATATCCCGTTTTACTCTACATGGTGATTAACACCCAAGGTTTAATCTTGGTGTTAAGACTTGATGGGTAGCTAGTACATCAAACTACTGGCGTCAGTTTAATCATCAGTCTTCATAAACCTTTGCTGCTTCACCAGTGGAAACATACTCAGCCTCCATAGTCGAATCAGTAACATAAGATTGCTTGACACTCCTCTAGACTATGGCTCTACCTCCTAAAGTAAATATAGAACCAGAAGTTGATTTCCTTGATTCAAAATCTGATTGGAAATTGAAATCTATATATCCCGTCAAAATAAGGTCACTTCTAGAGTAAACAAACATTAAATTCTTCTTCCTACGAAGATAGTTCAGTATGCACTTGACTACAATCCAATGCTCCATTCCAGGATTGGACTGGAATCTGCTTACTAGTCCCATTATGTAATAGATATCTAGTCTAGTGTAAAGAATATAATACATTAAAATTCCAACTGCCGAAGCATATGGAATGGTACGCACGCGTTCAACCTCCTCTTAGGTATTAGGTGCTTGCTCCTTTGAAAGTTTGATTCCATGTATAGTAGGTGTGAAACCCCTCTTACAATCCATAGAAAACTTATTGAGCATGCTCTCAATGTAGATCAGTTAAGACAAGGCTATCTGCTTATTCTTACGATCCCTTATAAGCTTGATCCCTAGAACATAGCTAGCCTCTTCCAAATCCTTCATTGAGAACTGTTCATTCAGCCATCCTTTGACTGTAGATGACATTCCTACATCATTCCCTATGAGCAGAATGTCATCGATATACAAAATTAGGAAAGTAACCTTACCTTCTTGTATACTTTTATAAACACAAGGCTCATCTAGGTTTTGTATGAACCTATAGGTTTTGATAGCCTTATCAAACCTAATGTTCCAAGACCTAGATGCTTGCTTAAGTATATAAATGGACCTTTGTAACTTGCTAACCTTATGTGAAGTAAATCACACGTTAGTATAGAATTTATGTGCAAGAAACTCAATACACAAGATGGGGGGGGGGGTTGAATTGTGTATCCTTTTTGTAAATATAAAATCTTGCTAAGAACTTCTCTTTCTTGTTAAAAAGATATCACAAAGTTTATCAGAAAATTATTACGTAGTTAAATCGCAAATAACTCTTATATAATTGTTTAACAACAAAATAAACTGAAGTAAAGGATAGAGGATAGACGCTACAATTTTTATACTGGTTCACCCCAAACCGTGGGCTACGTCCAGTCCTCAGATTTCGTCTGAATTGTTCACTACACTCTAAACGATTACAAGTATTCTTTCTTCCCTTCCAAAGCCTCTTCAGGTCTCTTACAGAGTATTCTTTTAGCTATCTTAGCCTCTCCAGGCTATCACCCTTTTATTTCTCTCACTAGAAAAAGATTGTGAGCTTTTGTTACAGTAGGGTTAGCTCTCTTCGTATCGCACTACATAATTTCTCTTTTCTAAGTAAGCACTGAATGCTCAAAGATCACTGATTTCTAAATCGTAAGATTTGTAAGAATTTTCTCTTAGATTGTAACATCTTCGACTACAACTAGTATTTATAGCCTTCGTCTTTAACTGCTTCTTAATCTTTGATAACCACTTCTTTATTCTTGATAACCATCATTTAGTTGAGTTCTGTAACTAACTCTAACTAAATAACTGTTTTGACGTGCTAATGTATCTTCACGGTATCGTTTATGTCTTCTTTGCATCTGTGTTGTCTTTGCGTCCGTGTTGACTTTGCGTCTGCATCTGTGTTTTGATTTTGGGTCTGCGTCTGCATCTACGTCTGCGTTTATATTATCTTTACGTCTGTGTCTGTATTTTGACTTTACGTCTGTGTGGTCTTTGAGTCTGTGTTTCCTTTTGCGTCTGTGTTCTGTACTTTGTCTGCACACTTAACATACTTGTCAAAAATGTTCATTTGTTTCTAATATTATTATTATTTGATTGTCATCAAAATTAATCATCATAAAGTCCTCTTGACTTAACAACTTGGAACTCTAGGGTAAAGAAATTCCAAGTCAGAGGCATCGGTAGCTGAGGGCTCCTCAGAACAAACTTCCACCATTTATAAGCTGCTCCCTGCAGAAGGGAGACAGCACAGTGCACCATCTGATCTGCTGGATAACTGATCTCATCCAACACCCTCTTCACCTTCTCTATCTAGAATTCAGCTCTCTCAGATTCCTCCAGAGATGTCCCAGTAAATTCTTCCGCTCCATACATCCGTAGCTAATCAATTGGAGTATTGGGTGCAGTCATACGACGCAACAACGTCATCATATCCTTGGACAGCTTAATCAAAGCCTCTCCCTAAGCTGGAGGAGGAGGTGGCACCTCATCTTCACCTCGATTGACCCCAGAAGGTCTAGATAATACTGGACGAGTTTGCTCCGGCTGATTGCTCTCGGCAACTTTGTCAACAGCATCGCGAGATCCTTCCATCGTTAATTTTATAAACAAAATATGGGACACCACATTAGGCCAAATCACAACTTGTACACTCAAATAGAAGCAATAGTTAAGCGCTGGTTAAACCAGGCTCTGATACCAAAAAAAATATAATACCCACATACCCCTTGAAGGATATATGGACGCCACACAAATTAGTACAAACAAATCAAAGCATTTGAAAACTTCCATAAAACAGTTCAGGCAAACATACATGGTATTAAATTGAACTTAATGCAAATTCGTTCCAAAAACCAAAACCATCTTGAAACAGAGTTATTACAAAAACTTACAACAATTCGGAATCATACATTTTATAAACGAGCCAAAAATATATATTCAAAATACATTTTTATCAAAACAAGACTCAGACTCCATTGGCCATTACGGTTGACTCGTACCAGTCTTTATAATCCTCTTTTTGAACCTATACGAGGCAAATCTATCGTGCTAAGCATATAGCTTAGTGAATAATAACTAATCTATATATAAAGTGATAACTCATGATACTGAATCATGTAATAGCATAAGCATGCATTAACAGATTGGTTTAACAATAAAACAGACATAATGTATTTTAGAACATATTTTATAGTTAACAGAGCTGAATATCACAAAAGGATATAAACCCTTCAAAATCATAATACAACTTTGTTTATGTCAGAATCAAACATATATCAGAACACAAAATCAGATGACTGATAAGCCATTTACAGAAGCGGGTAACAAGACTCATTCAGCAGAGATCGAAGTCTCGAAACTAAAGTGTCACAGGAGAGACCAAAATCTCGACACCGAAGTGTCACAAGAGAGACTGAAGTCTCGACACCGAAGTATCACAGGAGCAACTATAGACCCTTCTAGGCATGCCTATTTACCCACAACTAGGACTCAACATTTTTAAAACAAAAAAAAGTTATTTCAGACATTTCATGTGAAAAGCAAGTAATCAATCATATTCATATACAAGTAGCACTTACAATGATATAAACATGCATCAAACGCCTCGAACAATCATTGTCTGGAATTCCAACACAATCAACATAAATCAAATTCAACAAGCAGAACAAAGTAAGGTGTGACCATCTAAGATTACTCACAAAAGTTTCCTTATTGCGTATTGCCTCGAAGTCCCAGCAATATCTGGAAGCGGTCGCTCTATACGTTCCTCTATAACATTTAACACATATACAAATCACTATTGTGCATGATTAAGCATTCATTTATGGATACTGAATATGTATGATGCATGTTTATGACAATTTTTTGGGTATTTCCTTACTAAACTGATGTAAACATCAATTGTACTTCAAAAGTTCCAAAATTCATACATTCAATTTCTATTCCAGCTTTTGCTGGAAGCACCTCATTCGAGTCAACTTTGCATAATCAATAAGATTAAGAAAATGATGTATTT
>JANIIA010475318.1:0-12805 GCA_027478495.1 Erythroxylum alaternifolium | reverse complement strand
TGTTAGTTCTTGTCCTAAGATCTCATTACTCTATGTGTCATTAAAGACTCTCTTCATGATACATAACTACTCTAGCGAGATACTCCTTAGTAATGAAACAAGAGACCATGGGTATCTCCTCCTTTTATCAGGAGTGGTGAATTCTTTTGTTGGCTACCCAATTACCTTCTAATACCAATAGTTGTACCCAATCACCACCCTAAGAGCGACCTCGCCATGAGGTAACAAGGAATGATGTCAAAGAACAGGATTAGTATCCAAGATATCCTTGAGTAACTCAAGTCTAAGGATATTTACACCATTGCTATGGTGAAATTAATCATTGACATTTGATAGATCATCCATATGATAATCTCATAGTAAGTCATTTGATGTATTTACTACCGTTAGTAAACATCCACATGTTAACTCTAAACATCTTTTGCTTACAGTTTGTGAGATCCACTGCTTGATCAAATCAAGGAGTATAACATGTTCTAGTCTGTCTGGATTAATAATGTCCTATCCTATTAATCCTATTACTAGGGATTATTTAGATACTAACATAATTCAACATGATAGAAATCTCATTATCATGATCTCATCATGATTTCCTTCATACTATATTTTGTATCATGGACTTCATTAATTCTATTTAAGATCAATATCAATTCATATATTAATGAATATCAAATTAATGAAAACTGCCTTTCACTTTATTAATCAAAATAAAGTTTATACAATAGTGTTAAAGGTGATTGCCTTTAGAGCACTACTCTTAACAAAAAGCTTGCATGCAATATACTATAAAAATAAGACCCTTATAGGACCTCAACTTAATTACACCACCATAGAAGAGGAATCATTCAAGGTGGAGAATGCATGCGACAAGTTTCGGTCGTACCTTTTGGGGTTTAAAGTGATCGTATTCACTGACCAGACTACTTTAAAATATTCTCTTTACTAAGAAGGACACAAAATCAAGACTTATTTAATGGGTGTTACTACTAAAAGAGTTTGATATAGAAATATGAGATAAGAAATGAGTGGAGAATATGGTTGCAAACCATTTATCATGTATGAAAGAAGGGTAATTTAAGCAAAATGACAATATTAATGAGAACTTCCTTGATGAAACCCTGATGTCACTTAACAACTTGGCAACACCATGGTTCGCTGATATCACAAACTACGTTGTCGATGGTAAACTTCCCTCTAATCTATCATATCAACAGTGGAAACGGTTCTTGTATGAATGCACCTGATATCTATGGGATGAACCAATCTTGTATCGAACATGTGCTAATGGGTTAGCAAGACGATGTGTTCCAGATGATGAAATGATGGATATATTAACACAGTTTCATCAAGCTTAGTACATTGACTATAGAGTAAACAAAATAAAAGCTCGAGTACTCAACTATGGATTTTATTGGCCACATTTGTTTAAGGACGCTCAAGTTTTTGTGGTGATGCGATCATTGTCAATAAGTAGGTAACTTCTTCAAAAGAAATGAGATGCCCTTATCCAACATTTTAGAAGTTGAAGTCTTTGATAAATGGGGCATCGACTTTATAGGGCCTTTTCCATCTTTCATGGGAAACATGTACATTCTAGTGGGGTGGATCATGTATCTTGTTGGGCTAAAGCCATGGCATCTCTAAATAATGATGGGAAAGTTGTCGAGAATTTTATCAAAAGGTTATTTAACTGATTTGGATTGCCAAGAACTATAATAAGTGATGGAGGAGCACACTTCTGCAACAGATACTTTGATGCCCTCCTAAAGAGCTACAGAGTCCACCATCGAGTTACTACTCCTTATTGCCCTCAAACAAGTGGACAAGTGAAGCTCATGAACCGAGAGCTTAAATAAATTTTAGAAAAGACGGTGAATATCTCTAAGAAGGATTGGACATTAAGGTCAGATAACGCTTTATGGCTTCATAGGACTGGGATTAAAACACCTATCGAAACGACTCCCTTCAGGCTTGTATATGGTAAAGTTTGTCATTTTCCTCAGGAGCTAAAGCATTAAGCATATTGGGTTATAAGAGCTTTAAACTTCGATTGGAAGCAAGATAGTGAAAAATGACTCCTATAACTAAATGAATTTGAAGAGTTTTATTCTAATGCATATGAAAGTGCTAAACTTTACAAAGAGAAGGTAAAGATATGGCACGACTCTCATATTAAGCAGAAGGAATTCAAGGTAGGAGATGCAATTTTGCTATACAATTCAAAGGTTAAGACTATTTCCAGGAAAGCTAAAATCACAATAGAGTGGACCATTTATGGTCACCCAAGTTTTTGATTGTTGAGCCCTAGAACATGCTTCCAAGGATGCAAGGTCAAGCTAATGACCTAAGTTAGTACGTTTGGTAGTTAGATTTAAATTTTTGTGTAGTTAGTTTTTTTCAATTCTATAATAAGATTGAATGGATTGGATCACTAATCCTCTTACTATCTCAAATCACTTATAAGATAGCAAAACACTCTCGATGTCAAGCAAATTTTTTCCTACCTCCATCACTATGACGGTTTTGTGCTCTCACCCTTTCTCTTTTGAATTATATCTTTCTGTTTCGTTTTATTTTATGTTTATTCCCACCTTATATGCTATGTTTACTCTTCTCACATTGAGGACAATGTTTTGTCCAAGTGTAGGGAGGGTTGTGTGCATGTATGCTTTTATTTTGAATCTGAATTTTACATATCGTATGTTAGTTTGTTTAGGTTTTACATGATATGATTTGTGTGTATGTGTCAATAGCTAGGACTTGATGGAATCAATTTAACTTTGAAGATAGTCTTTTAGGTTGCAAAGATTCATTAGCTTGTAAAATTAGTGACCTAGGTTACTTTGGTTAAATATACATGTTAATTAGGATATGATGTTATTTTATTCACCTTAGGAATTTGTCACATTCATATAATTTTAGGTCAATCGAATAAGTAGCATCGTTAGTATCTTTTCATGAGAATTACTAGTTAAAGAAATGAGGTAGGAAATAAAAACTAAAAAAGTGAGTAAATCATAAGCAAATAACTATTCCACTGGCCTTCGGGTTATAAATAGAGCTAGTAATTAGTTGAGAATGGGATGTAGCTAAGTAACCGAGGGACATTCATCACAAATGTTTGCCTTCACGTAAAAAGACTACAATGACATTCCAACCAATCCATTTAATAAAAACATGACGTACTTGAGTAAATGGATCGACATTTATCATAAATCTTTTCCTTCTTGTAAAAAGGCTAGGTTCATGTCAATCAAAATAAACCAAAAATAGTGTTTTATCAAATAATCCAACGATCTTTGTGAATAACTTGAATTTTCATGAAAACATACTTAGGGATAATAACAATTTTGGTTGACTAAATAATTATCAATGTGTGTGTGCAAATGATAGGGTGAATAAACTTGACATTAAGGCCTTAATTAGTATGTATATTTAATCTAAAGTACTTAGACACAAGTTTCAAAAGTTAATAAGTTAGAATAACTTGACAGATGGTGCTTGCAGTTAAATTTGTTTCGCAAAGTTTAATGTCATTGTCTCATTATTGCATATGTGTGTATGTGGTGTTTTGATTTTTTTTTGAATGTTTTGTTTTTCTTAAGGACAAGAAAAAGTTTAAGTATGGGGATGTTAATAGTGGTAGATTGCATAATATTTTAGTGAGAAGTTTAGCATGTGTTTAGTTATTAAATTGAATGTTTAATGCATATTTAGGTTAAGATTTTGTTATTTAGTTAGATATTTGTGTTTTATGAGTTAGAGCACACAATTGACCTTCAATTTTATGTGTTTAAGGTGCCTTAATGTGTATACTAGTGTTTCAGGACAAATATTGATGGAAAATATTGAAGAACGAAGGAGAAACGGAGGAAGCCCGAGGCAATACCCGTGGCCACGAATGTGGTTAATATGCCACGATCATAACCGAAGCGAGATGGAGCTGCCATAATTGTGGCTAGACTACCACAATCATAGCAGAAGGTGAAATCGAATGCCACAATCGTGGCACTCTGGGCCACGATCGTGGCTTGCATGACAACAATGTGAATAGCCTTCTGGATTCAACTTTTTGAGGGACTTTTTAAACTAAAAAAACCTTAAGGCTACCCAGAATAGAAAAGAGTACGTAAAGAAAATAAAAGAACACTAAAGGGAGCTCTCCATTCTGCCACTTTGGGAAAAGCTTCAAGAGGAGAGAAGAAGAAAAGAGAAATGGGAGAAGGAGAAGACAAGGAGATGGCTTCTGAAGCTACTGCCTTCTCAAGTCATCCCGGTCCCTTTCTAAGTGAAAATTCCGTTCATCTTATTATTTCATTACTAAATATGTAAGATGGATATGAATAGGTTTATGGATATGGATTCAATCATGATGTTCTAACTTTCTTTAGGAATTTTGATTTAATTTAATGCTAATCTAATCTTTTTTTTGTTATTGCAATTAGGTGTTGTGATTGATTACTGTAGCTTCATGTTTCGATAATAAATTGAGAGAGTGAATCAAATACAAAATGATTAGGTTGTTTAATGAGAGTTAGATAATCTAATAGATCACATAGTTAACCAAATCGATAATTAAATAGAGAGAGATCCTGTGTGAGACCTAATTGTTTATTAGGAAGCTTAAGAACTAATTAGGGTTAGGGTTGTTTGTAATTGAGAGATTACATGTTCAGTACTAATCTTAATTAGGGTTTGTGATTATAACTTGAGAGAGAGTAATCCTCCATTCAATAGTCTATAGCCAACACCTCAATAGCATATAAATGGTTAAGTTAACATTAATGATCGGAAAATTCCCATCTCTCATAATTTGGTAAATTCTCTTGTATGTTTTCCCATTGTCAATTTGGTGTTGCTCAAGTTAATTTATTTTGTGTTAATTTTATAAATTAATTTTCCATCAATCATATTATTGTGTTTACTTTTTGTTAGGTTTTTATTTTTATTTTATTAATTCCTTAAGCTTTAGAAAACTTTAGATTAGATTAGCTCACAACTTTACATCACATATTACAATTCATAACCTATGCACTTGCAGTAATTTGAGGGTTTTAAAGAGATTAAAACTTAACATCAATAAGGGCCATAATTATTGCACTTATTCCTCCTTTGAACTTTCTTAAAATCTTCTCTGACCTTCTTTACTTGATCTCAAATACTAATAAACTCATCAAAACACCTCAAACACCAAAAATTAAAGCTTAATAGCATGCTCTAACCTACATAACACTCAAGTCACAAATATCTAACTAACTAACATAATTATAAACTTAAACATGCATGAAGCAATTAATTGACAACTAGAAAAATACTAAAATGCCTACTAAAACATCATGCAACCTACAGTTATCATTCATCCATTATGTATTGGAGAAAAAGGTATTAAAGTTAAATTATATTACATACATGAAGGGGTAGAACAAGACTAGGAATTAGAATTAATGCCCTTCACTTTCCTCTTAGTTTCCATAATAATCTATACCAAGTATCCTTTTGAATAATATATCATGTTTTGCTAATTTAGTTCGAGTTTCTTCTCCTGTGATTCCATCAGGCTTTAATGCAACCTTAAAACTTTTTATTTTCTGCTTAAAGTTTCAATGATTTTCTTATATGTAGAGGTTGAAACATTTGGCTTAAGGTTGTAGCTAAAGACAAATGAATATTAAGCACTATATCATAAATCTCATCTGCACTAAGCTTATTACCTTCATATTTAGACTTCTCCAATATCTCTTACATCTTCTTAACAAATGAATATAAATATTTAATAAATTTTTATATTTACATAATTTTACCTATACCTTTTTTAATAGTAGTAGCATTGGAAACTATTAACAAATGGATAGCACAAGAAAAAATGTAAATTATAAAAATATATATTAGAGTATCGGTATATTTAAAAGGAAAAAATCACACACCTGCACTACTAGCTTCGTTATTGTTTAAGGTAAAATGTTGTTGTTATGAATGACTAAAGCTATAATGTTATTGTTGCTATATTATGGCACTATACTAGAAGATGTTTTAATTCTTTTGGAACAAAAGGATATGATAAGAAAATATTTAAACTGGAATGATATATATTATACTTATTTACATTTAAAGGCAGAGAGAAAATTTAAACCTACATTACTAGTTTCATTGTTGTTTGAGGTAAAATAATGTTGTTAGCTAGCAATTGAATTTTTGGGATCAAATTGAAGTTATATATTACTGCATTCTAGAATTTTTCTAATAGTGACCTTCTTCCTTTTATTTCTACCAGGCTTCATAATGCTGGATATCTATAAGAAACATATAGGCATCATATTAACAAGAGTAAATATAACATACACAAATAGAATAAAGAAAAAAGCAATAGTAACAAAGGTAACATATATGAACATTATAACAAAGTTGACCTTCGACTATAAAAAAAGGTAGCTAAATGTACAAAAATACTCGCTAAAAAGAATTCGCAACGATTAGTTTTGTTACCCAAAATGTTGCTAAATTCTCATAGCTGAAAACTGTAGGCGACGTTTTGTGTTAATCATCACTAATAGTTTTTACCAACGCTTTATTTTCGTAATGAAAAATTATTAGTGACTAATCGTTGCTAATAGTTTTTGCCTACGCTTTATTTTCATAGTGAAAAACTATTGGCGACATTTTGGAGAATCATTGCCAATATGTTTAGCTATACTTATTTTTCGTAGCTAAAAACTATTTGCAACATTTCCATAAATGTACCTAAAATTTTGTAGCTACATTTCCAGAAATGTAGCCAAATGTTTTTAGATTCAGAGCCAAATGTTTCTAGCAACATTTCCATAAACATAGTCAAATATTTTAGCTACATTTATAAAAACGTAGCTAAATGTTTTTAGCTACGTTTATGAAAATGTAGCCAAATGTTTTTAGCTACGTTTCTAAAAACATAGCCCAATATTTTTAGCTACGTTTTGTAAAATATAGTCAATTTTTTATCTATGTTTGAAAGAAATGTTATACCATTTTGGAATAAATTATTTGTCACATTTTTAATCCATATTATTGTATATAATTTTTCCAAATATTTTTATTGTTGATTTATTAAAAAAATTATACAAAAATTATTAATAATTTGAAACATTGTATATAAAAAATACAATATCATTAAATTTCTTCGTATACAAGATTTTAATTACAACTTCAACAATTTTTATATACAAAATAATAAATACAAACTAGTTTACAAATTATAATACAAATCACTTAGACATCACATCTTCTTGAAATCTATAATCTAAGAAAAAAGTATTAAATTTAAATTATAATAAAAATAGGAATTAGAAGAAAAAAGTATAAGAGATGTAATTAATACCATTGACTTTCATCTTCACTACTATTATAATTCGAGCCAAGTATTTTTCTGAAGTCTTTATCATGCTTAGCTAACTTTTTTTTAAGTATGCTGTAATTCAGCCTTAAGCATCTTGTTTTCCTCTTAAAGATGTTGAATGTATGTGGATCATGATGAGGATGAAACATTTAGCTTAAGGCTAAAGCCAAGACCTTTAATATAACTAGAACATATAGTAAGCACGGTATTGCAAATGACTTCTACATTGACATCATTCCCCTTAGACATTGATTTATTTAACAACTCTTACATCGTATTCTAAAATTAAAAAAAAACAATATTCAATGGAAATATTATTATTTAGTACTATATAAATAAATAAACTTAAATATTAAACAAATTTTTGTACTTACATAGTTATTTTTCTCTTGTTCAAACATCCACCCTTAACCTTCCTTGTAGTGAAGTGACCTTTTATAATATGATCTTATCATACTCTTGTCCATGTAGTTCCTGCTTCTCACTTTATTTTATGAAAGAAAAATACAAGGCACAATAAACAATATAATATTTATTGATATAATTATAACTTGTAAACAAAGATCTTATGTATTCATTTCGGAATATTACAAATGATTTTTACCATTGATTGTTAGGTGTTTTCATTTTTCCTCTATTGACCTTTGCCTTGTCAAATTTTTCCTAAATAAAGAAAAATAGATTAAGTAGTCATTAAATCTTCTAACAAGATTAATAGAAGAAAATATGAGGGGAAAGAAAACAAACCTGAACTTTGGGAGAGACCCAATAATCACACAAATTATTCTAATTTTCTTAAGTCATTCATTCCAGAACATATCTCCATGCCTCCGCAACAGAAAGGAAAAGATTTATAAAATTGATGCAATCTATAACGGCGATCCCTAATCTTTTGTTTCAATAATGAAATCACACAATTTGAAGCATCAGGGTTCTTAATGTAGACAATATTCAATTTCATTTGTGAACAATAAGTAAAATTGTAATTAATATTAAAATAATGAAACAATATTGCATATAGTTAAATAAATTAAAAATTACCACAACTTTATCCAAAGCATTTTCAAACAAGTTGTCTTCCTTCAAGTCCTTAGCATACTTCAGGCAAGGTAATTTTGTTCTCGCAATAATCCCCAACTCACTTGATAATTTGAATATTCGATCTTATCTACAGGACTTGTAAAATATCAATATGTATTGACAACTTGTTATTCATTGCAACATTCATTTGTTGCAATTCATAACCTCTGGTTATACCTCTACATCTTTTCTTAATATTGAAATTAGAACCTAACAACAAATCAATAATGATAAGAAAATGCACATTGAACATGTAAATATATATTTGAGCATAAGTTTATTTATAGGTGGTAAAGATTAATAAACATGTGAATCCGTCTGTACTAGTTAATTCATTGTTGTTTGAGGAAGAATGAGGTTGTTCCTGACTAATTTCACTAGTTTTTGAGGTAGAATGTTGTTGTTGGCTAGGAACTAATTCATCTGGTTGAAGATGCAGATCCTTCTATTCTACAATTTCTATACATGCCACCTTCTTCCCTTTATCTTACCAGGTGTCATTATATTAGATATCTATAAAAAACAAACATAAATTTTATTAACATTACAATACATTCAATAAACATACATTCAATCATCAACAATACTCAATAACATAAATTAATCATCAACAATCTGTATTAACATAACTCCATCACTAATAATACACATTAATATAATTCAATCATCAATAAATTGTAACAACATAAGTCCATGTTCATCAACTTGTATTAACATAACTCAATCATCAACAATATGCATAAACATAACTTAATCATCAAAAATCCAAATTAACATAAGTCAACATTCAATAACACATATTAACATAACTTAATAATCAACAATAACCATTAACATAAGTCAATAATCACGAACACGTATTAACATAACTCAATCATCATCAATCCGCATTAACATAAGTCAAACACCAACAATACATAATAACATAACTCAATCATCAATAATCCGCATTAATATAACTCAATCATCAACAATACGCATTAATATAAATGATACCATCATTACATTTCAAAAAATATAAAGAACACTTTTATTACCTTCAATCATCTTAAGATCTTGAATATCATCTTCATTAATTGCATTATGATTTGACTCTTCATTGCTATTATATTCATCCAAAGAATCACCATTAGCATATAATTTATCCATAATATATTCTTGATCTTTTTGTACAACAAGATTGGCTTATACTTCATTTTCTTCTAGTAGATTGGGATTAACATATCTCCTATGGAATGATGATTCTATTTATAGGGCTCCATTATTCATCTTCAATTCAATCTCTTCATATATTTCATCACAATCTTCACCCATTGGAACATTTTCCCTTTCATAATCATGAAACGTTTGAACAACTTTCCAACTGCTGCCCAATATAATGTCGTTAAGGTAGCATACTTGCTTCACTTGTGTCGCAAACACAAAAGGTTCATTATCATACCATATGTTATCAACATTGATGCTAGTAATATTGTCATTCACTTTTTTACATCCCTCAAGATTAAACCATTTACACTTAAATAAAACAACTGTTTTATCCTTGCTGTAATGTAACTTTATTATTTTTTAGATGATACCGTAGAAGTCAATAAAAACGTCGTTATGATGTCCCTCAACAACAAACCTATAATTTTGACTTCTAAGTTGACTATCATGATCTTTTATGTGAAATCTAACTCTATTAACAATATATCCTGTATATTTTTACCACACATATGAGGCCCACCTACCAAAGCATATAATGTTATCGCCACCTCTGGCAATTTACGATTATGTCACCGTACTATCTGTAGGAAAAATATAATTAGAAGTTAATTTCACCTACTAATTGCCATAAGTTCATAATATTCCATCAACAACTTACTCAAGTCCTAAACCATGATGGGAACTTAATCTTATGTCTTCCTTTAACATTAACAATCTCTTTGCTTATAATCTCATATTTATGCTCTCTACTTAAAAAAGTAAATATATGTCAGAAAATATAAGTTGAATCCTATACTTAAATATGAAATAATGAATAAGAAGTAATATATATACTCTATATATGAATCGACTTCCTCAAAATTGTTTAAAATATACCAATGGCCAATTTTGAGTTCGTCTTTAGTTAACTCCATATATTTTCATGTTCCCAATAGCCTTACTTTTTGGGAGAAAACTGACAAGCCACCATCTTAATCAAAATCAAAGTTACTTTCTTCTCTATCAAATCTTGTCTTGACTTCATTTAATTACATTAAACAAAATGTCAAGCATTCATTTGATATATAAGCCTCTGTAATAGAGCCTTTAGGTCGAGCTTTACTAAGCACATAGTGCCTAAGAGAACTTAAAACCTAAACAAAATATAAAAAATTAACAATATTTTTTTGAAAAATAAAACATTAACATTTGTTACTAACTAATAACTTAAGAAAAAAGTAAAAGTTAATATAAATTATCTTTTAATGGGAAACATCCAGTGAAGTTGAATCAGTGCATAAATTTTTGCCTTGTACGATAAGTGAATTGCCAAATGCCCTATAACATCAAAAAAAAGATATGGGGAATATTAATTCAAGCTTAAATAGAATCAAAGCTATGTCTTTTTCTATTTTTTCAAGCTCTTCTACCTTCAGTGTCTTACATCATAATTGCTTAAAAAACTTACCCAATTGTGCCAAAGTTAGGGACACATCTTTTTACAAACACCCACATATATATCAATACATAACTGGGACATTCTTCAAGATCTTTACTATCCTTCCATAATATAGCACAATCATACTTACAAGCATATATTGATATATATCCTAATCTAAGATTATTTAACAATTTCTTTGCTTAATAGTAAGATTTAGACAATTTTTGTCTAATAGGTAACGCATCATTGAGCAAGTCAATTAACATGTCAAAAGATTTGTTACTCCATTCATTATATACCTTCAAATGCAACAACTTGACAACAAAATATAGCTATGAGAATTTCGAGCACCCTGGATATAGTTCTTCTTGAGCAATATTTAATAACTTCCCAAAGTTATCTTTTGTAATACTACCAATTATGTTTGGCAAACCAATATCATTCATAGTCTCCATATAATTCTCCAAATCCTCTAACTTCTCTTTAATCTCATCATCACCATCATCATTAATATCATAGTCCTTTACATCATTATTTTTACTACTATCATCACTTGTATTAGCAATTCTAGCATTACTTGCTTCAAAACATTTGTCATGATAGATCCATAGAGTATAGAATTTATCTGTCTCAGATTAGTAAGTGATTATACACCATATCTAGACTTGAATGTTCACATTTAAGCAATCTATGCATGGATAAAATTAATTACTGAATTAGTTTAAGTTATAAATAACATGATGATAAATTAATACAAGTTGACATACTAAGTTTTAACTTAAACAAACAATGAAATTAAGTATGCTAAATATAAGAAGCATGAACCCATCTCAAAAGAAAAATGTACAAGTCGTGAGTTTAAACATACCTCTTAATTCTGAAGCAATAACTGTAAGATTTTATTCAATTTCTACTTTTCATGTTATGAACTTCAACACCTCCTGTTGGAAAGCATTTGTAAATAAAGTACTAATATCATCATTCCTAATAAGCATATCAAAGAACTCTTAAAAAACAATCAATTAAAAAATCATCTTTTTTTCAACATCTTAAGTTATATGTTATAACAAGTGATTGTTGGTGAATGTCAAAAACTACAATATGCAAAGATGACAAAAGTTTTTCAACTTATTATGTAATATAACTTGCTTTTAACTTGACCAAGAGTTTATATAGTTTATTGTAAGCTATTAATGCAAACATAATGTTACAACATTAATATCTTTGGTAAAGAATATCCTAACAAGAAGATTTCTTAAATAAAGATAACGTGTACCTTAAATAGCAAACAAGAAGATTTCTTACATAATTCTCCAAGAATTTTTCAATTTGGACATTAAATGCATCTAAATTATCCACAAACTCGTGTTTGTTTTCGTTGAAGCATTTCCATGCCAAAGCATGTAAGTCCCTATCAACAATTTCCATGCCGTATCAATGGTGTTACTTATAGTTTTGAACTCATTAGTTATTATAGTGCTAAGTGAAATCTCAATCATACAACTCAACCATGTGTAGAACAACTAACAAAAAATGTCAATCCTTTGCATACTAATAATGCATAACAAAGCAAAATAGATAAATCGTTATGGTTTACAAAAAAAAGGGGGAAATGACATTTGATATTTGTTGAATTAGCAAGTCATATCAAACATCACCCCATATAATCAAATTCAACATATACTACACAAGTTCTTGCATCAATCCAAAAATATTCCTTAACTTTATTC
>JANIIA010475265.1:0-17055 GCA_027478495.1 Erythroxylum alaternifolium | reverse complement strand
CCTAACAAGGAGATCCACTCTATCCTTACCTTTACACATTCTTTATCTTACGGGGGGCATTTTAGTGCTAATAGGACTGATAGGAAGGTTTTAGAGTATTGGTTTTACTGGCCCAGATGCTTATGCTTTTTGTAAGTCTTGTGATAGTGCCAGAGGTTTGGGAGCCTAGGTAGAAAGCATGAAACACCTTTAAGACCTATGCATTTTTTCAAAAATTTTAATGTCTAGGGAGTGGATTTTATGAGTCCCTTTCCTTCATCATTTAGGTTTTCATATATATTACTTGTACTAGATTATGTGTCTAGGTGGGTAGAGGCAGTGCTGACTAGGAAAGATGATGCTTCTACTGTTGCCAAATTTTTACGTTCTCATATCTTTTGTAGGTACGACATTCAAATAGCAATCCTCAGTGAACAAGGAACACATTTCCACAATAGGACCATCAAGTCTCTACCTGCTAAATATGGAGTTAATCACAAGTTGGCCAATCCTTACCAACCTTAGATAAATGGGTTAGCTGAAGTCTCCAATCGGGAAGTGAAGCGGATACTAGAAAAGAATGTGAGAACATCTCATAAAGACTGGAGTGAAAGGCTTGAGGAGGCGTTATAGGCTTATAAGACTGCCTACAAGACCCTCTATAGGCATGTCTCCTTTCTAGTTGCTCTATGGCAAGTCTTATTATCTACCTATGGAGATCGAGCACAAATCTTATTGGGCAATCAAGGCATATGATGCAGACTTTGAATCATCATTTAAAAACCATATAATGCAACTCTAAGAGCTTAAAGAGATGAGACTTGAGTCCTATGATAATTCCAGAATCTACAAAGATAAGTTGAAAATGATTCATGACAGACATATTCTGAGGAAAGAGTTCCATAAAGGTGACAAGGTTCTCAAGTTCAAGGATTGGTTAAAGTTGATGCCCAGGAAGTTCATCACTAAGTAGGAGGGCCCCTTTTAGAGTTACCAAAGTGCCTTCATTTGGTATAGTAGGGTTGGTGGATGAAGCAACTGGTCATGCTTCACAGGAAAATGGTCATTTGATTAAGCACTACTATGAGGATCAGATACCCCCTTAATCAAACGGTTGTTCCCTTCCACCCTTCTTCCTTACTTTCTATTATTTGATGGTGATATCTGTCTCCTAAGATAGTTCGGAGTAAGTGTGGGGGAGGGAACCTCTCCATTAGGAAGTAGTTGTAGTTGTTTATTATCATTTAGTAGTTATTAGTTTAGTTTTCCCTTGCTCTTGCAATTTTGCCTACTCTTATTTTTCTTACATTGAGGACATTGCATTGACTACGTGTGGGGGAGGGATTGCTTTTGCTGATTTAGTTTGCCACTGCTTGGATTGGCATTTTATTGACTTTGCATTATGCACTGTTTGTTTGATTGAGCTAAAATAATATGAAAAATTCAAAAATTTTGAACTTTTTGAGCTAAATTGATTGTGTTTATCCCTTGAGAATGATTTGATGCCGTGATCCCTACATTTTGACTTGACTTTTACAATCCTTGGGTTTTGTTTTCAAATCCTTGTTGCTTATGTATGTGAACATTGGCATGTCAAGGTTTGAATGCATTTTGATTTGATTGATTTTTATTCTTAGTTAATTAGCATAGTGGAGTGCCTTTGGTGTAGTGTTATTAACCTTGGTTTATAGCTTGATTTTAGGGAGGAAATATCTTAGAGAAAGCTTTGTTGGAAGGATTTTTAAGCCTTACTTCTCTTTCTCATCTTGTGTGATTTCCACCTAGTTTGGTTAGCCTCTAAAACTTGTCCAAAGCTGTGTTAATACCTAGATTTGTGAGCATGATAGGGGAATTCATTTCTGAACCCTTTCACCCAAATATAAGTCATTTCAATTGACCTTTCCTTACCCCTTTGAGCCCTTGACTTTCATTCATTTCATTGTTTTTGAGCAAGTGTTTTGCATGAGTTACATTATGTTCTTCATGATTAAATGTGCATCATTGATGTTGCTATTTTTATCTTCTTAGGTTAGGTCTGCCAATATTAAAAAAAAGGAAAAAAAGAGAAGAAAATGTACAGAAAAAACAAAGAAAGAATTTTGAAAAAAAGAGAAAAAGAAAAGAAAGAGGAATAATTTGGCCAAAAAGAATAAAGTTTGAAATAAGGCATCCTTTGGTAGTTGAAGATTAATGATTGGTTCTTTAAAGTTGATATTTGCACATTGGTGTTCATTTGATGGTTGCACTTTAGCTTACTTTGAGTTGTTTCTTAATACTCATGCATTGCACTTGTCATTATTTCCATTTCATCCATTCATTAGCTTTTCATCAATATTGTAACCCTACAAAGTCTCCTTGATCATGGATTTACGGTATATTAGTGGTGGAGAGAGTAAAATCCTTACAAGCTTTTGGTAGGTGCTAATCTAGGTAGATTGAGTGAAAAATTCCCTATTTGAGAGATGAGTGAGACACTTGTACCTTATAAGAGATATATTATGTTTCTCTTCCTTCTATCTTGCTATGTTTCTTATGTTAGTTTCTTTGCATCGAAGCATTCCATGACTGCTCATTAGGGTTAGAGTTTGTTTGAGTTGGTTGCACATTCTTACCTTATCAGTTTTGTATTTGCTTACAGTGAGTTTAACTGTTGGATTTCTCTTTACTGATAATTTGCCTAGGAGTGCAAAAGGCTAAGTGTGGGGGAGTTGACAAACTCATTTATTTATATATTTTTCATATCATTTGGATGGGTTTTTGTCACTATAATTGGTCTTTATGGAATTATTTGAATTATCGTGCCTTATATTTAATTCGTGCTTATAGGGGCAAAAATTGTCATATTTTGGTTTAACTATGATTAATTGATTTTTAGACAATTGATGCTACATTATTTGTAATTTTTATTGTAGGGTACTTGGGATAAATTAGAATTCAAAAGATAAAGAAGTAGCAGTCCAAAGCATTAAAAGTCAGCTGGAGAAGAGAAGCAAAACACAAACACCACATAAACAAAACGACACAGCACATTGGATAGCCAAAGGAGCACAAAACGACACAGTAGTGGAAACAAAGAAAAGATCAAAAAATGAAACAGTAGTGGAAAAAAAGAAAAGACCAAAAAATGACACAGCACATTGGGTAGCCAAAGAAGCAAAGCAACAATGTTGGGAAATAAAAAAGAGACTAAAAATGCAAATGTTGAGAGGGGAAGAAGAAAAATAAAGACAGCAAAGAAGGGTTGGAGGGTGCATTGGTTTTGAAAAAAAGGTAGAAAACATAGAAACAAACAAAAAAAGAGGGTTTATTTTGACAGCAGCATTCTCCACTCATAGAGACCTAGTTTTCGTTCTTTTTCTTTTCCTCGTCTCCCATAAATCCAAACCATCATTCTCATCTTCCATGGCTGATCATTGAAGCTAACTATTAGTAGCATCTTCTATGGTTTTCCATGGATACTTTATCCTGATCCTCCAATTTAATGGCAATGGCAGGAGCTTGGGTCTTTATAGGGGAGTTTAAGCTGCATTTATCTTCTATCCATTTAATTATTTAGTGATTCCTAGGTCTTAGGATAATTATTTAATTATTTAGGCTTATGTATTGATTATATCTTTGTATTGGAAGATTTCTGTGGCTGGATTACTGTTTAGCAACTAATATTGTGCTGATTATGGCTTAATTTCATTACTTTGTTTTGGGTTAAGATTTTGTATTGAGATTTTAGTAAATATTTGGTGATTAATCAAGGTGGCTTAAATTATTGGATCGTTATATCTGTTGCTGGCTTTAATTCTACCTTATTAATTATTGAGTAATAATTAAGCATTGATTTTTAGTATCCTTAGTTCTATTTTACTATTCTTGTGGCAGTTAGTAGATTAGTACTTTGGAAAGTATTTTGTGACAATTCAAGGTGGCTCGGTTATTAGATTAAAATCTTTATTATTTTTAATTCCCATATCTGTTTAAGTGACGATTGCCTGTGCTATTGAATTGGAGGGTTGCTTTTATCATTGTTAATCACTTGTGTTTTTCATTCTATTCACTCACTACCATCTCATATCATGCATTTCAAATTGAAAATACCAAAAACAAGTCCTTTATGTTTATTTTAATTCATTGCAATTTTAGTAATAGTTAATCAAATCAAACCCCATTCTATAGTTTAGGCTGCATTGCATTTAGTTACTTAGGAATTTAATTGCATTTTCGAATCCTCAAAGAGAACGACCCGAGGATGCACTGTATGTAATCCTTGGTTAAATTTTAAAGTAACCCTAAGGCGACATTGGATTTACGTTTTTTTTTCAATTAGGTATACAAATTCTCACTTTGTTATGTATTGAAATAACTAACAGTGTAGATGAAGTTATATCTTTACATTGGCAAATGGTATTTGTACCTATTTCTTTAGCACCTCAAATGATATAGAAAATTCAAGTAGATGTAAAGTCTTCCTCCTTTAATGGCTATCTTGAAGAAGTCTATCTTGAACAACCATTAAGGCATGTGATCGAAGGACATCAAGTTGCTCTAACTCCAGATCGAACAGAGCAACGAAAGCAAGAAGAACTAGAATGGAGGTATGATGAACGACATGAGAGAATACTTCATTAAAGTCAATACTTTCCTTTTGATCACAACCTCAAATAACGATCGTGCTTTCCATATTGCATCTTCAATCTCAGGTATACCATCTTTCTATTTGTAGATCCACTTACAATTCAATACACGATGACCTTTAGGAAGCTCAACCAAGTCCCAAGTTTCATTCTTGTAGAGACTCTCAATCTCTTCATTCATTTCCACGAGCCACTATGAAGAATTAAGTCAAGAAATAGCCCTGAAGTAAGAGGAAGGTTCATCACCTTCAAGAATTTCTTCTGCAACTGTTAGAGCATAAGCAAACATATTGTCATCTTATTTAATGCTTCTAGTGGGGTTTTGAATATCCCTCCTTAGTCTATCGCGAGCAATAGAATAATCATCATGCTGTGACTAGACAGGACTAGTGCTACCTTAATCACATTCATTGATAATTATAAATTGCATTGTATTTTAGGGCATAGTTTGATATATGTTTGGCCATTAATTTAATCATTCAGTATGTGTTTAGATTAGAATTGTGTTAGTTTGTTAATTATTTATGTTTTAAATGTTTTATGGGTTAGTACAATTCTTTGAGCTTAAATATTATGTTTTGGAGGTACGTTGATGTGTTTAGTAGTGTTTCAAGGTCAACATCCAAACAGAGAAGTTTCGGAGACATTTGGGCCAAAACAACAGCTTATGATCGTGGCATGTCAGGCTACGATCATGAAAAAAGCATCAGATTTGGCCCATGATCGTGATAGAAGCCCAGGAAATGGCCCGCGATCGTGGCCTGCATTGGGCAAACACGTAAAGACTAAAAAATGCCAAGTTTTGAGGTATTTTTTGAACTATTTGGACCCCCAAAAAACCCTAAGTTACTTAAAATACAAGAGAATATTTAAAGAACACCAAAAGAGGCAGAGAGGGAGCTTTTTCATTAGCCACCTTGAGAAACCCTAGAGAGAAATCATCGAGAGATAGAGGAAAAGAAGAAGGAAGAGAGAAGAGGAAAAGAAGCTAACTTGGCGTACTTCCCAAATCAAAAAGTTTACTGACGTCGCTGCATCCCATTATCCATTTAAATTATATTTCCTCTTTATTTTTAGTTTTATTATTGTATAGAATTGGATTGAACAGTTGATGATAGGATCTAGAATGTTGAGGATGTTCTAAACTCACATTCTGAATTTTATTCTTGAATTAATGAAAATTTGATTGTTATATGTTTATTGGATTTTGTTATGGTTGATTATGTGATTACATAATTCGATAATAAACTGAGAGGGTGAATCAAATGAAAAAAGATTAAATTGAACTACTGATAGTTAAGTGATTTAATAGAAACAAGAATTGAATCAAATTGATAATTTATGAGAAGAGAGATCTTCCGATAGTTTTTTAGAGAACTTCAGAACAAATTATGGTTTTGGATAGGTTGTGAATTGAGAGATTGCAACTTCTATAATCTAATTAGGGTTTTTGATTTAAGGTTAACAGTTATAACTTAAAGTTTTTACTATAGTTCTTTCTTTCTCTCTATTTCTAAACACGTGCTTTTGTATGAATGCAAGAGTTATAAGAAGTTTGAGTCGTGCAGTTGAAATCTTAGAGTTAGATATCACTCGATTAGAACAATCGATTAGGAAAGCTTAGTACGAAGAAGAAGAAGAAATCGGTAAAGCGACAATGGTTGAGGAATTTCAGCAATATTTGGATCAGAAAGTGAACCAAAGATGTCAACAAAGAACCCTTATGGATTTCATGAGACCAGTGTTTAATGCATCTAACCAAAGAGTAGCTAGGGCACTTGTACAAGTAGCCTTTTTTGAAATTGAACTAAACCTCCTAAATATGCTTCAACAGAATGTGCAATTCTATGGATTAATGAATGAAGATCCCATTGCACATATAGTAAAATTCCTTGAAATCTGTGATACCTTTTGGTACCATCAGATGTTGGAGGATGCAGTAAGAATTAGGTTTTTCCCTTTTACCTTAGGAGATAGAACAAAGGCCTAGTACTACTCCCTCAACCCAGCTAATGTCACCACTTGGGATTAACTTGTACGTGCTTTTTTAGACATGTATTTTCCCCTTACCAAGACTAAGAAGGTTATCAAGGAGATTACAAACTTCTAGCAAAGTGATGACGAATCGATCTATGAAGCTTGGGAATGTTACAAGGATTTGCAATGAAAATGCCCACACCATAACTTACCTAAATAGTTCTTATTGCAAACATTTTATAATGGAGTAACTGTTAGACTAGTGCTTTAAAGGCAATCACTTTTAACACTTTTGTACAAACTTGATTTTGATTAATAAAGCAAAAGGCATTTTTTTCATTAATTTGATATTCGTTTCCATATGAATTGATATTGATCTTAAATCGAAATAATGAAGTCTATGATATAAAACAAAGCATGAAAGAGATCATGATGAGATCATGATAATGAGATTCCTATCATATGCAATTATGTTAGTATCTAAATAATCCCTAGTCATGGGATTAATAAGACAGGACAATATTAATCAAGACAAACTAGCATATGTTATACTCCTTGATTTAATCAAGCAGTAGATCTCACAAACTGTAAGTATGAGATGTTTACAGTTAACATATGGATGCTTACTAAGAGTAGTAAGTACATCGGATGACCCATAATGAGATTATCATATGGATCATCTATCGAATGTCAATGATTAATCTCATAATAGCAATGGTGCAAATATCGTTGGACTTGACATACTCAAGGATATCCTGGATACTAATCCTATGCTTTGAAATTATTCCTTGTTTCCTCAAGACGAGGTCACTTTTAGGGTGGTGATTAGGTATAGTTATTGGTATTTGAAGGTAATTGGGTAGCAAATAAAGGATTCACCACTCTTGATAGAAGGAGATGATACCCACAGCCTCTTGTCTAGGTCATTACTCAGGAGTCTCTAGCTACAACAGTTATATGTCATGAAGAGAGTCTTCAATGACACATAGAGTAATGGGATCTTAGGCTAAAAACTAATATCTCTTGGACTAGATGTGACGTAGTTAGTCTAGTGGGAGTTGACATATAGCCCATACTTCGAACCAACTGGGGTATATATGGTGAAAGGATGAATTGCACGGTAATTGTCTATCGAAATGTTTGTAGGTTGAATAATTAACTATCTAAGAGATCATTTGTTAATCTGCTTATAGTCTGGTAAATTGGCATCATGAAACCCTTTATGATTTGCTTAAATTAAGAGTTAATTCAAATGGTATGAAATCGTTCTTGATTTGCTCAAATTAAGAGTTAATTTAAGTGCCTAAAATATTCAGGAACATGCGTAAAAGATCAAATGAAAAACAAAGTATGTATGGCTATTTTAAAGTAGGCTATGATCGTGGCTCATAGGCCATGATCGTGGTCGAAGGTGAGGCTGGTTTTAAGTAAGCCACGATCGTGGTGAAAAATAATACATAAGTGAATTCTTCACTAATGTACATAAGCTTTTATCATTTCTAACACACTCAAGTAAGAAAGAAAGGGCTCTAGAAGAGTTCTAGAGAGAGAGATAAAAGTTCTTGAGTTATCTTCATGCAATTTATACATTTTTTGTATAAATCTACATGCATGCAAAATAATCTTGATCTATCTACCATTTCAACATCTAATTGAATTCATTAAGTTTGGTGTTCTAACACCCTTACACATTGTTTCATCTTCCATCTTTGCATGTTCTTGGGTGCTCAATGAAGGTTTTTGTGTTTGTAACAATCAAAACAAGGAGAAGAAATAAGAAAGGAGGATAAACAAAAGGTAAAAAGTTTTATATTTCATGTTCTTTTATATATGTCTATGCATGCATGTGTGATTCTAGCTTTTTCGAGTTGTCATGTGGTCAGAATCTAAATTCCAATACTTCCACTGCAATCTCATGCATGTGATGCATGCATCAATGGCAAACCTAATAGTGGTATCAGAGCAAGTTTATGTATGTATTAGATGATGCATTGAACATGTGCAAAGTGTTTGCTGGGTTGTGACTGACATGCATGTTGATTTAGAATAATTCGTGAAAAGTGTAGAATTGTTTTCTGATTTTCTTTCACAGAAATGTTTATAAGATGTTATTCATGTTTTTTTCAAAATAAATTACAATTGAATGTCATTTGCTATTTTACTTCCCATGAATAACCAAACTATTCATATGTTGGTTTCTGGGAATTTATGGAAAACTGAATGCATATATTGATTTTGAAAGCTTCATAATAATTCTAGAAAACGTTATTTTCTGATTTTATTTCATATAAATGTTTATAAGGTGTTATGTTATATTTCTGCCAAAGGAAAATGCAATTGAATGTCATTTTCTGTTTTATTACGAATTTAGTTTCAGCCTAATGCATGTATGATGAACATGCAAGCTTGTAAATTCCTTATTAATTTTTATAAAAATTGTTTTTATGATTTTTATGCATGCACATGCAATATAAGATGTTGCCACGTGTATGAGATTTATGACAATTGTTGTTAAAGTGATTATCATATGCATGCATGATGTAAAATTTGACTAGTGTTATAAGAAATATGACAAATGTCATACACATATAATGTGCTGGCTAATTCCTATTAATTAATAAATAATTCCTAAAAATTAGGCTCTGTAATTTTTTATTATACACATTTAG
Source organism: Erythroxylum alaternifolium (assembly GCA_027478495.1). Taxonomy (NCBI): domain Eukaryota; kingdom Viridiplantae; phylum Streptophyta; class Magnoliopsida; order Malpighiales; family Erythroxylaceae; genus Erythroxylum; species Erythroxylum alaternifolium. The sequence goes on along the minus strand of JANIIA010475265.1, from coordinate 7,805 downwards.
AATGTGTATAAGACTTTGAAATGTTTCCAGAATTAATTGAATTTGATTGAATTATTAAATCATGTCAAAGTTAATATTTGTCAACTTTTTAAGAGCTGATGGAGTTGACTTACTTAATGACTAATAGTGTATGCAATTCGGTTATAAGACCTTAATAAAGTTATTATGTGATAAGAAATGTATTATTTTTATGGTAATAGCATGCTTCATGCATGTGCTTGAAATCAGGGTTCCGAAAATATTCCGAACATCGAATCGGTCCCTTTGGTGTTTAGTAGGTTAACGTATTTATCTTGATGATTTTGGCCACCAAGATAATTTTGGCTTGTGGTGAAATTGTTTAGAAAAATTTGGGATGACCTAGGGATATTATAGGTGACTAATTGATATACGGGAATTTTGGAAACCCTATGGATTAATTTAGAATTAATCTAAGTAAAGCATAACATTTCTAGTGTAACTAGAAAAATGGCATATATACAAGGATTAAAGTGTTTTATTTGGACATCAAAATAATTGGATTTTAGGGTTCCTAACCGAATAATATTCATAATTCGAATTAGCTAAGACTAACTCTAGTACCTAATTTGGTTCAAGAGTTAAATCGAATCACGAATTTTAGATGCATAGTCAAGTCACAACCTAAATTAAACCTCCTTTGTGCGATACATGCATTAGATGCATTTTATAGGTTGTTATGGACATGAGCTCAATTTAATTGAGTTCTCCATAATCTGAATATATATATGTATATACATATTTATACAATATCATTCAAGCATTGATGAGACCAAAGAACAAATCCCTCAACCAAATATTAGGACTTATGCTTTCCATTGATATGGTGAGAACTAGAGTTCTTTTAGAGTTGGGTTGTTGGGCCAACCCAAGCCCGCTCTACACGAATATGTTTAAACCATAGAAATTAGATTTTTGGATTAATAGGTTGGTCCTAACTGGAAGCATTGATTTATTGGGTAAACCAAAGGTCGACGTGGATAGAGGTGAAGTTAGGTAATATACATTAGATTTAAATAAATCAAGAGTTGATAACTCAATGACTGTGCTAAATCAACAGTTGATAGGACAAGTCGATAGTTCCATAATTGAATGCAATCGGTACGAATGATACCGACAAATTGACCTAAGGTGGTTTATTGGGCAAACCCAAGGCCATTCTTGGGTATATCGGATATCGACCCATTAAGAAAACTATAAGTTATCTCGAATTCGACCAATCTATGGATTTGAATAAGAATAATGGGACATATAATGCATATGATTAAAGTCCTTATAGTTATGCATTAGTGTACATTCTAACACTTTCTCTCATTCTTCTAGGTTATTGAATCGCTACGATGTCTTCATCTAGTGTGAACGTACGCTCTCTATTGGAATAAACTGATAGGACCAAACTTCTTGGATTGGCTACAGAATTTAAGAATTGTTCTCAAATATGAGAAACTAAGATATGTCCTAGATGACCACTTCCCAATCCCACTACTATTGACGCATTTGATGAGGATCAGAAAGCCTACAAGAAGCTCCGGGTTGAAAATGAGCTCGCTAGCTGTATACTGTTGGCCACTATGTTACCAGAACTGCAAAAGCAGCATGAGGCTATGGATGCTCATACTATAGTCCACCATCTGAGGGAACTGTTTGATGAAGAAGCTCAGTCTGAAAGGTTCGAGACCTCGAGGTTGCTTTTTCACTCTAAGATGGCTGAGATCATCTCTAGTGCAATATGTGTTAAAGTTGTATAGATATATTGAAAGGTTAGGCAGTTTGGGTTTCGTAATAGATCATGAATTAAGTATAGACTTAATTCTGACTAGTTTAAATGATAGTTATTCACAGTTTCTGCTTAACTATTAGATGAACCAAATATCCACAATAATACCTGAGCTGATTAATCTACTGAAAATAGCTGAGCAAACTATAAGAAAGATAGTAAGGTTGTGGTGTTAGTGGACTCTTCTTCTGGTTCACACAAGAATAACAAAAATAAGAAGAAGATGTCCAAGAAGCTAATGGGAGGTGTAGCTAAAAAGAAGGCGAAGGAGACAACATCAAAGGGGACATGCTTCCATTGCAACAAGGAAAGACATTAGAAGAGGAACTGCAAAGATTATCTAGAGTTACTGAAGCAGAAGAAGGCATTAGATGCCCCACCATCTCCTTCGGGTATGATATTTATCATTGAGGTTAATACTATTTCTAACCATAACAATTGGGTATTAGATACCAGATTTGACTCACACATATATGTTAATATGCAAAGTGTCAGGGATAGTAGACTGCTCAAGAAGGAAGAGATGGAATATATGTGGGAAATGGAGCAAGAGTTACTGTATTAGTTACAGGAACATATGTTTTATATCTTCTTAGTAGGCTAGAGATAATTTTTGATAATTGATTTTATGAACCCATTGTAACAAAGAACATTGTATCTGTTTCATGTCTTAATAAAGCTGGATTTTATTTAACCTTTTCAAGCAATGGTTGTTCAATTAAGTTTAATGAAATTTTTTATGGTAATGGTACGTTATCCTATGGAATTTACATATTAGATATGAGTAATCCAATTTTAAATATCAATGATAATAAAAGACAAAAACGGAATAACCTAAAATCATATTACTTATGGCATTATCGACTTAGCCATTTAAGTGAGAAATGCATGATTAAGCTATACAAGTGTGGTAGCTTAGGGCCCCTTGATTATGAATTATATGACACATGTGAATCTTGCTTGTTATGTAAGATGACTAAATTACCTTTTAAGGGAAAGGGTGAATGAGTGAATGAGTTAATAGACCTAATACATTATGATGTATGTGGTTCGATGTCCATAGATGCCAAAGGTAGTTTTATGTACTTCATTACCTTTATTGGTGATTATTCACGATATGGGTATGTGTATTTAATGAGATACAAGTCTGAAGCATTTGAAATATTCAAATAATTTAGACATAAAGTAGAGAAATAACTCGGTATAAGTATTAAGATAGTTTGAACAGATCGAGGTGGTGAATACTTAACTGAGGAGTTTCTAGCTTATCTTAAAGATAATGGGATGGTATCCTATTGGATTCCACCTTACACATGGAAACATAATGGTGTGGCTGAAAGGAGAAACCGAACTTTGTTAGACATGGTAAGGTTGATGATGGGCTTGGCAAATATACTGAAATCCTTTTGGGGTTATGCACTCAAGACTGCTGTTTATGTGACAAACAGAGTCCCTTCAAAGGCAGTTGAAGTTACTCCATATAAGATATGGAATAATAAAATGCCCTATCTTTCTCATGTGAAAGTCTGGGGTTATCCAGCTTATGTGAAACAGATTCAATCAGACAAGCTTGAAGCAAAATCTGATAAATGTCTGTTTATATGATATCCTAAGGAAACAATTGGATATCAGTCCTATAGTGCTTTAAAGCAAAAGGTGTTTATCTCAAAGCATATTGTCTTTTTAAAGAAAGAGTTTCTTCTAAGAGAAGACAATGGGAGCAAAGCTGAACTTGATGAAGTTCATGATGCTTAAACAGACGCAAATCAATTGCCTAAACTTGAAATTATTGTTCACAGAGATAAGACAACAGTTGAACCTTCTAACACACAAAATGTTCGTAGGTCAAGTAGGATACGCAATGTTTCAGAGAGATATGGATTTCTGTAAGCGAAAATAATGACATATTGCTCATAGAGGACGATGAGCCTACAACTTATGAAGAGGCTCAGAAGAGTTCCGAATTTGAAAAATGGCTTCAAGCCATGAAGTTTGAAATGGATTCCATGTATTAAAACCAAGTATGGACTTTGGTTGACTCACTTAAGGGTTAAAACCTGTAGGGTGCAAGTGGAATTTCAAGAAGAAAATCAACATGGAATGTAATGTGATTACCTATAAAGCGAGGCTAGTCACTAAAGGTTATCATCAAAGACAAGGAGATGACTGTGAGGAGATTTTTAGCCCCGTAGCTATGCTTAAATCCATTAGAATAATCCTAGCCATTGCTGCTCATTACAATTATGATATATGGAAGATGGATGTGAAGATGACTTTCCTAAATGAAAACCTAGTTAAAGATGTGTATATAATACAACTTGAAGGCTTCATATCCAAAGATGGTAGAAAGGTATGCAAGCTTCAAAAATCTATTTATGGATTAAAGCAAGCATCTAGGAGTTGGAACATCAGATTTGATGAGATAATCAAAGAGTTTGGTTTCTCACAAAATCCTGATGAACCTTGTGTGTACAAGAAGGTTAGTGGGAGTGCTATCATATTCCTTGTGTTATATATGGACGGCATATTACTAATGGGAAATGATGTCTCAAGTTTGCAATTAGTCAAAATTTGGTTGTCTCAGAATTTTTCCATAAAAGACCTTGGAGAAGTAACTTATATATTAGGAATAAAGATTTATAAAGATAGATTAAGGAAGTTGCTAGGTCATTCATAGTCAACATATATTGATAAAGTGCTAAATAGGTTTAGCATGGAGTAGTCCAAGAGAGGGTTTCTTGCCATGACTCGTGGGATAAAAATCTCAAAATCTATATGTCCCAAAACGCAAGATGAGAGGACTCGCATAAGTATGATCCCTTATGCTTCGGCAATAGGATCAATCATCTACGCTATGTTTTGTACAAGATTCAATACACTGGTAAGTGTCACTGGGTGGCTGTCAAAAATATCCTAAAGTACTTGAGAAAGACTAAGGATGTATTTTTGATATATGAAAACAGAGATCTTATAGTGAGCGAGCATACGAATGCCTGTTTTCAATCTGACCAGGATGACTCCAAATTTTAGCTAGGTTATGTTTTCACATTGAATGGTGGAGCAGTCAGTTAGAATAGTTCCAAATAAGAGATGAATGCATATTCGACGATCGGGTTAGAGTACATTGCAGCTACGAAAGCAATAAGAGTAGCTTCTTGGATTAAGAAGTTTGTTATGGAACTTGGAGTGGTTTTGAGCATAGTAGACCTAATACTGTTGTACTGTGACAATGATAGTTATGATTCGCATCATCTGTTAGGATTTAATTTATTTTATATTTAGTGTTCATTTGAGTGTTTAGTGCGTTTTTAGGTTAGAATTGTGTTAGTTTATGTGTTTAAGTTTTTTTATATGTTAGTATAAGTCTTTGAACTTAAATGTTATGTTTTTTAGGTACCTTTATGTGTTTGTTAGCATTTTAGGGCCAAAAAAGAAGAAAATTTTTTGGAGACTTTCTAATCGAAACCACGACCCATAATTGTGGCACAATAGGCAACGATCGTGACAAAAACATGTGAGCCATTATACCCCAGGGCACGATCGTGACACTTTGGTAACAATCATGACAGAGAGGTCTAATTTTGGCCACGATCGTGGCCCATAAAGGAGAAGATGCCTACGAAGGAAGAGAGAGACAGAGAAGAACCTACATAAAATACTTCCCGGAACAAGAGGTTTCCCACCGTTGTTGCCTCCGCCATCCATTCCGATCATATTTTCCAACTTTTTTTTCAATTTTAGTGATGTATAGAATTGAGATAGTTATTGAGAATAGATTCATTGAATGTTGAGATATGTCTACACTCACCTTCTGGAATTTTGTCTTTGATATTAATGAAAGTTGATTGAATGCGTTTTTATTAAGTTATATGTGATTTCATTTTTGTGCTTCATAATTCGATAACAAACTAAGAGGGTGAATGAGTGAAAATCATTAAATTGGGCTAACAAGAGTTAGATAATTTAATAGACTAAAAATTGAATTAAACTGGTAAAATTGTGTAACGAGAGATTGTGCATAAGTTTTCGGTAGGTTATTAGACAAATTTAGATCTAGTATAGGTTTTAGATAAATTTTGAATCGAGAGGTTTCAATTCCATAATCTAAATTAGGATTTATAAATTAGGGTTAAAGATTATAACTCAAGAGAGAGTAATCCACCCTAGGATCGTCTAGACCTAGTAATTCAATAACTTCACAGTCAATTAGGTTTCCATTAAGATCCAATTAAAATCTCCTATCTCTCAATTGGTAGTTCCTAGGTTATTCTTGATTTGGTTGTGTAATTGCTATCTTGTTTATATTTTCAAATTTGATTATTGGAATTAATTGCATGATTGAATAATTTCTTGTTTTAGTTTTGTTCATTTTGAGTTATTGTAATTTGTTTTTGGCCTTATATTTTAGGATTAGATTATTCCTCCTTGTGGGATCATCACTTTAGGTACTATACAAATGAACCGTGTGCTTACGGTATTATTGAGGTTAAAAATATTAAAACTTTGTCATATAGGAACCTGCGATCAAGTTTTTGGCATTGTTGCCGGGGAGGCGATTAGTTTAGTTCTTTAGTCTAAGGTTTTTCACTATCTTTTGTTTAAAAATAAGAGAGAGAAAGAAGTTTGGGGCATAAACTAGAGACACAACAAGACATCTTAGAATGAGAAATGAGACATCTGAAGAGTTAGATGCTAAAAAGAAATGGAAAGAACAATGATGGAAGATAGATATTCTAGATGGCAAAGAACTTTTGCGAATTACAATGAGGCACAGTATGATTGCGGATGTAATGATCCTTATTAGAATAGGTACATTCCAGGGTGACAGAACCACCCCGATTTCTATTGGCCCAATAATGTAGGGACTCATTTAGGATGTCAAGACCTATTAGGATTTTAGCAAGAAGAGTCCAATTTATGGGATTCTAGATTAGACAAGATCCTGGATAAACTCACGGATATGGTAGAGAGCCAGAAGAGACTAGAAGAGAAAATTGAGCAAGTAACAGAAAATCATGCCTTGTTTATTCACAATCTAGAGATTCGAGTGAGACAACTTTCCTATGAATTTTGTAAGAGAAGTGTGGAAGACTCTCTGAGAAATATGGAATTATGCCAACGAGAGCAATATAAGGCTATCTCCCTTAAGAATGGGGAAGGGCTAGAAGAACCTGTGGAGCACCAAGTTGAATCCCACCTTATTGAAGACCAAGAGATGAAGAAAAAGGATGAAAAAAAGAATGTCAACCCTCCTTATTATTCACCAGTTTTTGATATACCATGTGTGAACATCGAAAAATCTTTGGTAGATGTCTATGAAAAGAACCTTATCCTTCCGATTAATGATGAGCAAGTGACATTCAACATGAATGATGTATTAAAGAATCTGAAGGAATGTATCTCATTTAGGATGATTAATGTGTTCTAATCTTCTAAAGAATAAAAGGAAGAAGAACAGAAAACAGGCATCGAGTTTGCAGAAGCGTTGAAAGTCTCTCTTCTTGAAGTGAAAGTAGCCGAGGAGATGAACGTGATTAAGGAATAAAGAAAGTGACTCACCTTCTTACAGGAAAAACTATTGGATTCAATAGAAGATTTAGGGAGTTTCATTATTCCCTATTTTATTGACAGATTCTTAATGAAAAGGACATTACTGATATTAATTAGTTTTCTCAACTTTATTAATATTGTCCTTCTGATCATTTTGTAATTTGTAGCTTACTTACAGGCTACAAAACTGATGTTGAACAAGAAATGCGGAAGCAAGCCACTTATAATTGATCCCGAATGAGTTTTCAATGATACAAGGTCAAGCTAATGACCATAAATTAGCACATTTAGTAGTTAGATTTAAATTGTTATGTAGTTAGGTTTGTTTTAAATTCTAAAATAAGTTTTGAATGATTTGGTATGGTTTGAATTGCTAATTCTTTTTGTAACATCCCGTTCCCACCTAACGGGTCGGATCAGGGAAACGGGTCTACGAGAAGACCAATTAGAGAAGTCAGGA